>JAVJIF010011498.1:0-109883 GCA_038442645.1 Agave tequilana | reverse complement strand
TCAATTGAAATGCTTAAATGTGCTTAATATACCCACGATACTACCGTTATAGCGTTGGCTCAACGGGTCGAATCCACGGGAAGAGCTAGCGATGGAAGCTTTACACGGTATGGTAGTGAAGTGATAAAAACTAGTATTCTTCTCTTGATTATAAACTTAGTGAAGCAAATACAAAAGAAACCAAAAGAGGATGGATATGTTCATGTGGAAGTGGAAAAGAAATCAAGAAGTGGATGTGGTATTAACAAGAAAAGGAAAAGAACTTAAAGAAGGCAATCCATGACTAGCTTACCTTGCTAGCTTGCCAAGACTTACCAAACTCCTTGATAATGAAAGCTTGCCTAACGTTGTCACTCCGTTGGCTATGGATTCGTCTAGCGTGTTGACCTAATTACTTTCTCATTTGCAAGATGGTGGTTAACCATCGGAGAAGAGAAGATCATACACTTGCAAGATTAACAAAAGCAATCACCCATGAGTAGTGAAGTGGCTAAGCTAGTGGTTAAACTAGTACATGGAATGAAAATCTAGCTACAAGAAGCCATTAAAGAACTAAAACAAAGCTTGAAGTAAATTGCATGAATTAAAGTAAGCAAGTAATAAAGCATGTAAAGAAAGCACAAGAAACTAGAATCAAACCAAGTAGAGGAATGGAGGATGGATCAATCCTTGCATAGCTTCAAGTGTCACCATTGATCATTACAAGCTCTCTCCCTCACAATCACTCTCTTTTGTAATGAAATCTAGGGATAGAGAAGAAGAGGGAAACTAAAAGAAATAAACCTAGAGAAAATACATGAAAATTACAACTAATGAGCTAATCTCCTCTCTTCTCTGATCACTCTCAGCTCGCAGGTAATAGTCCAGTATTTATAGCAGATCTGAGAAGCCTCTGGAGAGAATTCTGTTACCACAAAATCCGGAGCCAAACAGCCACCAGATTGCCGCGCCCCTTGCCGCGCCCCGCGGCAATCTTATGGCGTTGGATCTGATCTTCTTGTTGGAGATCAGTTGGGAAGTGGTTATCCATGTGGCATGGTTAGTTCTTCGTTTGTTGCGAGGATCTCTCTGGATCTGGAGTGAGATTTGACTTTATCTTGGATCTTTAACTAATCACCTTAATTATTGCTAATTAAGGTAATTAATTACTTTATCTCCTTTTAATTGTGTACCTGCAAATAAGTAGAGAAGCGGATTAAAAATCATATATTTAGTTGTATTATGCATGGGGAATATGATATAAAATATGCAATATTGGATACTAATCACACCCCCACACTTATTCTTTTGCTCGTCCCGAGCAAAAACAAAGAAAAAGAAAAGAAAATCTAAACTACAAGTTTATTACACCACTTTCGCAGGTGACGCGATTGCACTGAGCATGTGCAACAAGCCGTTAAACCTCTAGGTTACCCTAGAGGAGGAGTGTTGTCTCCTGAGGGTTTTCAGCGGATTACACCCACAAAATCCATAAAGAAAGAAGACAAATGTTAGTATTTTGAAAAGCATTTTGAATAAGAGACATGTTTACGATCTATTTTTGCAAAAATATAAGTGATCCTAGGTCATAAGTCCACCTATAATCATTCTTCCTTAAACTTAGTATCCATGCAAGATCTTATTTTCAATTAGGTAAGAGTTCAAAATTGGATTGAATATTTATCCTTCATAAAACCTAGATAATATGCACACCGTGCACAGTGAAGGTTTCTGGGATTTCAACTCCAACCATCAAGCCATTTATTTATTTATATATACTTTTTTTCTTTTCTTCCCTTAGTTTTATTAGGCTTTCTAATTCACCCATGTAGCGAGCCTATAACCGATGACTCCCAGACCAGATGGTCTTAGGGCACCAGATGAGGAAACATCCCTCGGGTTTAAGGACTCGAGTGAAAAAAGGCCACAAAACTAAGAGGGATTATTCTTAATCACCGTTAGGCGTGAATAATCATGCTTCTTGAGGCACAATTACTCAGCTTATAAGTGAGATCACCGTTAGGCGTGAGTCATCATGCTTCTTGAGGCACAATTTCCCAGCTTAATAGGTGATCCTTATTTATATATATATTTTTTTTTCTCTTTTTTTTTTCTTTTTCTTTTTTTTTTTTTTATATATATATATGGCATTTTTGGTCTTTGTGTTCCATCCCAAGAAATGTGTAAGTGTAAAGTGCATATTATCTAAGGCAAAAAATGCAAGATAAAAATATCTCCTCAATTTTACTTACTTAGCCTATAATTTTCAAACAAGATCTATTACTTCAACTATGTTTAAGATGTCATAATTAAGGCTTTCTTAATCTCTAAGATACATCTTAATTTTCTTAAAAATAGATCAAAACTTTGTCTCTTTATTTCAAAAAGTTTTTTATATTTTTATTTATTTTTTTTTATTTTATTTTTTTTTTTTTTTCTAAAAGAAAAGATAAAATCTAAAAAGAAAGTGGAAAATCTAGAAAAAAAATAAAATCTAAAAATAAAAGACCTAAAAAGAAAATAAAAATCCTAAAAAAATAAAAAACCTAACAAGAAAATGAAAAATCCTAAGTTAGTATCTACCCCCCCATACCTATTTCATGCATCGTCCTCGATGTATGCAAGATAAAAAGAATGCATGAAACAGGTAAAAGGTGAAAAGTCACTCCCTCCTCCTCTTTGGAACCGATGTGGTGCTCGGCCCAGCTGATTGTGTCCTCCTCAATGTCGCCTCAATAGTATCTAGCCTAGAGGATTGCTCCTCCAACCTGGAAGATTGCTCCTCCACCTTCTTTCTCAGCCTTACTTGACCTCTAAATATTTTCTTCATGCCTTTCCATAAGGTAGACATGAAAGCACGTGTCTCTACAGGGGGTTCCTGCCTCCAAATTCGGGTTCATCCTCCGCATCATAACTCTCCGAAGATGAGGACACTACAGGCACATTTTCTGGCTGGACAGTAGGTGTCCAGAGTGCGTGTAAACAACTAGTGTATGCACTGGTTGGTCTCTCTGGTGCAGCAAACACTCTATCAAATGAATCAAATACATCATCTGGTAGGAAGGTCCTACACAGACGTGTAATCAGGATGGGGTGTGTGTATTTGGCACCTCTTGTTCGGGAAGAGTTGACAATTAGTGCATGGAAGATAACCTTGTTCAAACAGACCGTGCGTTGTCTAGTCATCAAGTCATGTATAATCTGTAGCACAGGCCTGTAAAAGTCGTGGTATGGTCTAGCCCTAAAATATTGCGTAGGATCCAACGTCCTATGCAATGAACATTCCTAAATGTGGTGCTAGCCTTTAGCCCACGATCCTGCTCCGTGCAGCGAACTCCCATAACAGTCATATAGTCAATTAAAGGGAGGGGCTCGCTATGGTGTGGGTTGGTCGGGACATGAGTTACTTCCTCAATAAGAGGAAGCGTGACAATGAAATCACCATTAGGCATGTGGACAGTGAATTGGTAAGCTTGTGAATCTACCGAGGCTTGATCTAGGTGAGTGTAAAACATCTTCACCAACTCAGGACAATAGAATGACTCGGTCTCAGAATTATCATAAATCAAATTGTACCAATTCCTAGCCCTTATTCGTTCTAAAAATACATGACCATACCCATTATTATCAATCAAAATCCGCCCAAAGTCTTTTTCAGGAAAAATTTGTGGTGCCATAACAGAGATTGAAGATTAAAGCAGTAAAGAGTAGAGATTAGAATATCGAACCACCCCGGATTACGTGGGGGGAAGAAAACGATCTTGTTGTGGATGCAGAAAACTCTGGAAGAAATTGTGACACCAGATCTGGAAGAAGCACTTGAAATCGACTGGTGGGAAATTTTTCTGGGCACTGGATTCTACAGAAGAGCCGCGTTGCGCGGCTAGGCTTGTGGATCCGCGGCAATCTGAAGGAAGCAGGAGAAGGGAAAATTTGTAGAGCTGAGGTTTTGAGAGGAAATTAGGGATCTGAGGTTTGTTTCTCGGGTGAGAGAGAAAATATGTGGGAGAGGTATTTTTATAGGAGAAAGGAATTTTGAGAGTCCCTAAATTATCCCTAGGTCAAAAACAAATTTACCCTAGGGATTTATGAAAAGAATCTTTGACTTCTAGGAATTTGGAAAGACCTCAAATTTAGGAATGCTTTGAAAGATGGAATTTGAGGAATCCTAAGAATTTAGGAATCCTAGGAATTTAAAAAGATGGAAAGAATTTGAATTTTGAAAATATGGGAATTCCTAGGAATTTAGAAAGATGTAGAATTTGGAAAATGTGGGACTCTTTTGAACATGAAAATCCTCTTTTATTTTTATTTCTTTTTTTTTTATTATTATTATTATTTCCTAAATTTTATGTTAGTGAATCCTATGTTAGTAAAAAAAAAAATTAATAAGGAGGTGGTTCTGGGGGTGGTCGGACTGGTCCACGGAACATGGCCCAATCATCTTGGCGTTGGGGCTTCAAAAACCTACCAAAAATCACAAAAATATGACCCATGAAAATGATGCATGCGTGTGTGCTCTTAATTATGTACATAACCCCATCTAATTTCAAGATTTTCCTAATAATTTCAGAATCATTTTCATCAAAATCCTTGTCCCAGAATGGTGAATGAAATGATAGAACAGTTGACTTGGACTCGGAAAGTAACACCGACTCAGGGAAGTGAATGAATTCAAGATACGGTTCGGGAGTCGGAATGGATTTAAGAATTGGGTCCAAGTCAAGAAATGTCAACTCAAGTCCACATGAATTGTCCAACGATGGAATGTGACTATTAAAAATTGGTGATTCCAGTTCAGGAAGGATGGGAATCAAAACTGACTCTAGAAGGTTACTCAAATTGGGTAATATGACCGGAGTCAATAATGATTCAGGGATTTGAACTGGATCACAGATGTGCAAATCTAGGTCACATATCTCTTTTAGTTCAATTCCACAAAATGGAGAACTTGCCAATATGTCAATTGGATCTTTAGAAGTGAAAAAGTGGGCAAGTTCGACATGATCCTCAAAGATGGTTGATTCAACTTCATTGTGAATTGTGAAAGGATCCAATGTTGATTCCGGGAAAGAATTAAAGTGAGGTAAAGATACCGGAGTCATTATGGAATCAGGAAAATGGATTGAATCACAAAGTTGGGGTTCAAGATCACATTCTTCATGTAGTTCAATTAAATGTGGAGAACTTGCCAATTTATCGATAGGACTTTCAGAAGTGTGGAATTGGCCAAGTTCTATGTGATCATCATAAAAGATTGGTGATTCATTTTCACAATGGATGGAAAATGGATCCAATTCTGACTTGGGAAATGGATTGAAATCAGGTAAGGATATGGAAGTCATGATTGAATCAGGAAGTAAGTTGGAATCATCAAGTGAAAGTTCAGAATCAAATTCATGTTCCAATTCAATTTCAGGAAAAGGAAAACTTGCCAAATTATCAATTGGATCTGGATTTTGGACAAGTTATTTTTAGGAGATGAAAAACTTGCCAAAATGTCAATTGGATTTGAATTTTGGACAAGTTCAAGTTTAGGAAATGAAAAACTTGCTGAAATTGAATCTGGATTTCCAAGACTACATGACTCTTTGGATTTAACAGAGTGGCTAGTGACATTAGACATAGGATGAGAATGGAGAGATTGTATCATCAAATCTATGTCACGATTTCTAGCATTTTGAGCATGGGTCATGTCTTCTAGCATCTTTCCATAATCGATGATTTCATATTTTGATGGAAAGAGGAAGTGTTGTCTTGGAAGTGTGAGTCAAAAGTGTGTGATGATGGAAAAGTTGACTCACACAAGAAATCTTTACTCGGTTCACAAGCAAATGGTTGTTCATTATGAAAAGGTGGAACTGAGTAAGATTCTTGAGAATATGGTGGAATTGGAGAGACAAATGGTTTTTGAAGTTGTTGCTCAACTCTCAGTAAATTGGCTTCTATACTCCTTTGTAACTCAGATTTTTCTTCAATTGGTTCAGAAAAAGGAGTATATGAAGTGGACTCTGGAAATGAATATGGTGGACAAGGTGAATATGATGGACAAGGATTTTGATAATTTGACTCGGGGTACTTGAATCCCCAATTACTCGGTAAAGAGTTGAAATTATTTTGGACATGATAATTGTTAGATGGGGGGTATGGGTCGTAGTGATTCGGATAAGGCCAACCCGGTGTATGTGGTTGGTGCATATTATAAAACACCGGGTTGGAATTATCTGAATATGGTGTGTGTGTGACATAAGGATTATGATGGAAAGAATTGTAATTGTAAGCCATATCACACAATCACAAACAAACAAACAAACAAACAAACAAACAAAAGAAGAAAAGAAAAATTCTAACCTAAGTTAGGGTAGACTTAGACCTAGACGACTCCTAACAATAGATCGTCCACAGGAGGTTCAGTGTAGACTCTAACCACAAGCTAATCAGCCAGGGAAGGGTAAGGTTGGTGGGAGGTTTTCCGTCCGGAGACGTTCCTTAATTAAGTAACCAGCAACCTTCGGGCTTTCGGCCCTCAACCCCTTTCCTAGACACCGATTTTGCAAGAGTTAAATTCCAACACTTTTCCCCTTAGGATAATCTCCTAAGTGAGTCCGAGATGTCCCTAGGGCCAACGTCTATTTTTTTTTTTATTAAATTAGGCTTGGGTTAGTGAGTGCTTGGGTTGTGGTTTTCGGGCTAAGGAAAGGGTAATGACCTCCCCACCTTATCTTATTTACAGGTATGCCCTTAAATTTGAATTGTGCAAGTGTACAAGAAAATAACAAGGATGCACTCTAAGCAAGAAAATCAAGCAAGAGTTTGTCCTAGTCTATTATGCAATGCAAACACGTACCTTGCCTCCACGCACTCTTCAACAGTAAAAGTAAAGAATTGAAAAGACACGTGCCTAAAATGCAAGTGTCTAAACAATTTTTAACAATTATCAACCAACTTTTTACTGTTTTTTAATTAAGCAGGAGTACAGTGAACAACACAGGATTTCAAGTATAGAACCAGCAGTATTTTTGCAGCCACAGAGCCCTGCAAAAAATTGGAGAGAAATTCTCTCAGAACTGCCGCGTTCCCGCGGCTATTCTTGTGGATCCGCGGCACAATTAAAGAATCCTGGCCTCTGCTTTCTTGAGCAGAGGGCCAGGTTCACTTAGATGTTACTGCAGTAAATAATTTCCTGTTTTCTTCTCCTGTAACCTGCAACAGAGAAGAATAATAGTTTAGTACTTCACTTTAAACCAAAAAATACGTCGCTCTCCCCGGCAACGGCGCCAAAAATTGATCGTCAGGGAAGTAGCACTCAAAATATGTATTATCTATGAATCAATTGAAATGCTTAAATGTGCTTAATATACCCACGATACTACCGTTATAGCGTTGGCTCAACGGGTCGAATCCACGGGAAGAGCTAGCGATGGAAGCTTTACACGTATGGTAGTGAAGTGATAAAACTAGTATTCTTCTCTTGATTATAAACTTAGTGAAGCAAATACAAAAGAAACCAAAAGAGGATGGATATGTTCATGTGGAAGTGGAAAAGAAATCAAGAAGTGGATGTGTGTATTAACAAGAAAAGGAAAAGAACTTAAAGAAGGCAATCCATGACTAGCTTACCTTGCTAGCTTGCCAAGACTTACCAAACTCCTTGATAATGAAAGCTTGCCTAACGTTGTCACTCCGTTGGCTATGGATTCGTCTAGCGTGTTGACCTAATTACTTTCTCATTTGCAAGATGGTGGTTTAACCATCGGAGAAGAGAAGATCATACACTTGCAAGATTAACAAAAGCAATCACCCATGAGTAGTGAAGTGGCTAAGCTAGTGGTTAAACTAGTACATGGAATGAAAATCTAGCTACAAGAAGCCATTAAAGAACTAAAACAAAGCTTGAAGTAAATTGCATGAATTAAAGTAAGCAAGTAATAAAGCATGTAAAGAAAGCACAAGAAACTAGAATCAAACTCAAGTAGAGGAATGGAGGATGGATCAATCCTTGCATAGCTTCAAGTGTCACCATTGATCATTACAAGCTCTCTCCCTCACAATCACTCTCTTTTGTAATGAAATCTAGGGATAGAGAAGAAGAGGGAACTAAAAGAAATAAACCTAGAGAAAATACATGAAAATTACAACTAATGAGCTAATCTCCTCTCTTCTCTGATCACTCTCAGCTCGCAGGTAATAGTCCAGTATTTATAGCAGATCTGAGAAGCCTCTGGAGAGAATTCTGTTACCACAAAATCCGGAGCCAAACAGCCACCAGATTGCCGCGCCCCTTGCCGCGCCCCGCGGCAATCTTATGGCCGTTGGATCTGATCTTCTTGTTGGAGATCAGTTGGGAAGTGGTTATCCATGTGGCATGGTTAGTTTCTTCGTTTGTTGCGAGGATCTCTCTGGATCTGGAGTGAGATTTGACTTTATCTTGGATCTTTAACTAATCACCTTAATTATTGCTAATTAAGGTAATTAATTACTTTATCTCCTTTTAATTGTGTACCTGCAAATAAGTAGAGAAGCGGATTAAAAATCATATATTTAGTTGTATTATGCATGGGGAATATGATATAAAATATGCAATATTGGATACTAATCAGGAACCGATTGCGCCATGGCAATGACGCAAAAGTCGAAAGCGCCCTAGCTGATTAAGCTAAGAGCAATGGTGTTCTTGAGGTCCGGTGGCAACAGAAGGTCCTGCAACCCTTCGTTCAGGCGCGTCTCTTTCCCTAGCAGACCATCCAACAAACATGGAGTCACTCCTGGGGTGAGAGAGGAAGTTTAGGAGTCATCACAAAGGATGCTACCCTCCACTAGGTCCAGCGGCAGCAGAAAGTCCTGCATTCATCACCATCCCTTTCCCCAGCAGGCCATCCAACGGAATGTCCTTGATGTCACTTCTGGAGTAGGGAGAGGAAGAGGATCCCTCCGCCACCGCAACCGCCGGAACCTCATCGCCGTCATGCATACCCTGACCATCTCTTGCCATCAGACATGATCAGTGCTGAAGATCTGAAGAGACCTTAGCGAGGGTTGGGTCCTCGTCAGAGATATAATTTAATCTCTCACAAACGACGAGGACCATAATTTAATCTCTCACAAACGAACGTGGAGCAAGTTCGCCAGCCGGTATATTCTTTCTGGGGCCCAGCAAACCTGAAAAAGGACGAGCAAGCCTACCTGCAAAGAATAAGCAAGAGAGTCAGAAAATCTGGAACTTAGTACATTTTATAAAGGAAACTGAGTAACAGAACGCGGCAGCCATTCAAGACTTCAGACGCGAGAATGACCCGCACAGTCAAACAGACGCGAGTCAAACTGCGCCACGCATAGGATTCAAACGCGGCCTCAGTTTGTACCCACGCCTAATGCCCCAGACGCAAAGAATTTCAGAACACCAAAAATTGCCATCTCTCTGTTGAGTGAACAAGAGTTGCAAGATTCAGGTCTGAAACACGCCAAGGCAATGAAACGCGATGGGCAAAGCCAGCGTCAAGCGCCCGCGTTCAGAGAAGTCAAGTCACTGGCACAAATTCCAGAGAAGGAATGCACCGGGACTTCATTCAGATGGTTAGGCCAAAGTTCAGGCTATACACATCATCGGGGGACATACCAGCAGAGACCTCTGGCCAGAGTTGGCCTCTCTGCACCCAAACGCAAGCGTCCAAGATGATCCGAGAGGGGGTTCTTCTTGAAGAGACCAAACCGAAGCGTGAGAGCTCTGGGTCATCTTCATCCTTGGAATTACCTTCATCCATGGAGATGGAATCCCTATCAAGAAACTCTTTTCTGAAGAAGGTGGGACTTCTCAGAGAAATCCAAAGAGAAATAATCCAAGCTTGGATTATAGAAGGGGAGCGCACCCTATTTATAGGCAGGCCCTAATAACTGCCATTAATGGGGCGTTAATTGGAACCGTCACGCACGATTGTCAAAGCCCAGTGAAGGATTGACGCGTGGAACGCTGCTTTGGAAACCGTCGCAAGCGCCGGTTTTCAAACGCCCGCGTCGGTTTTGCATTTAAGGGCAGTAACTCCTGAGTCCAATGAGGAGTTGACGCGTGGATAACTGCCTTGGGAATCAACGGATGACTCGGAATCCCAATCGATAGTGAAGACCTGACGAGCAAAGATCTCCTAAAATCTTTTGAGTCAGATCACATTAGACGCAGATGGGAAAGCCGCGTCCCTTCAGCAGACAAGGCTGCATCTCTTGCGTCTGCCCGATCCGCGCTAGACAGATTTGCGTTATTCAGAGCTGCGTCTCACCTTGTGATTGACGCTGCGTCTCACCCCAGGGACTGACAGCCGCGTCTTACTTTACGGATCAATGCCGCGTCTCATCTTTTGATTGACGCCGCATCTCATCAAGAAGACCGCGTTCCGATTGTGATTGACGCCGCGTCTCATTAAAAGGACTTAGTAGAATCTAAGTTCTTATGAAATGATGACCGCGTCTCACTGTATGATTGACGCTGCGTCTCAGTAAAAGGACTTAGTAAAATCTAAGTTCCGGTAGACTGACGACCGCGTCTCACCCTGTGATCGACGCTGCGTCTCGTCAAAAAGACTTGGTGAAATCTAAGTCCCCATAGATTGATGCCACGTCTCATTCTATGGGATTAATGCCGCGTCTCGCCAAGACCGCGTCTCATTAAAAGAACTTAGTCCTACCTAAGTTCAGTAATCACGACTAGTGATCAAGAGTTGGACTCATCCACAACAGGACAAAGAAATTGGGACAAAAGCTTTAAAGAAAACTTCTATTATATCAAAAAATGATAGAAGTGGATACAAACACTCTTAATAAATAGAGTGTCCCTTTTCTTTACAAAAAGAAAAAAGAAAAGAAGGCTAAATGTCCTGGTTCGCCAAGGAACGGATTTGTTCCCTAAGGCGGTGAATCTCATGCTGGCGCGTCCTCTCAGCCTCCATGATAGCCCGGTCCCGCAGCTCCGCCTCAGATAAGAAATTTCTGGCAGCCAGCTGCATCCGCAGAGATTCCACCCTGGAAGATTGTAGGGATAGACTCTCTTCAGCACGCGCCGTAGCAGCCCGTTGCTCCTCAAGCTCCTTTTTGAGGGAAACAAGTTTCTCCTCATTTAGCGCAAGAACAGCTTCCGCCTTGGCGATAATGTCCCGAGTTCTGAGGATGACTTGCTCCGTGCTCTGCACACTAAGCTCAGATTCCCTCGAATCTCCGGCTAATTTCTGAAATTCAGCCTTGGAATATTCAAGGTCGCGGATCTCGGCAGCGATTTGTGCCTCCGCCTCCTGTCGCTCCCGTTCCTGATCAGCTAGGAGCCTAGTCAAGGTGGCCTGGGCTTCATCAAAAGAGCCAGCATCTTCCAAAGATTCCAGCTCCCGCAGGTTATCTCCAAGTTGCTCTACCACCCGCAGGCATGCCCTGGCAAGTGAAGGGCCTCCCGCCAATTCGACGCTCACGGCCATATTTTCAAGAAGCCTCTGGGCGAACTGGAAGGTGCTGTGTCCACGGAAGATGAGATCAATACATGATCCCATCGAGGTGAAGAATTGTTGCACCATCTGACGTGCCAGCTCCCCCATGTCTTCACCACCTAAGAAGCTTCCCGACCCTTTTTCTGTCACGGGATAAGGGATATAGGGCGGGTCTTCTCGCACAAGAGCCGTGCCGGCCATCGATGTAGCAAGAGCAAGACTACCCACTGGCGCTTCCTGGAGCGCTGCCTCTGCAGGAGCTTCCACGACCAATGAAGGAGTTGTAAGCACAACCTCTTCAGAAACTTCCACCGAGAATTGAGCTGTGTGGCCTTCTGGAAGGGTGCCGATCGTCGGACTCCCCACCTGAGCCCCCTCAGTCAGAGCTGCCTTACTAGGTTCGAGGTCCAGAGGCGTCGAGTCCTGTAGAATGGGAGTCTCCCCAGCTTCAGCAGTAGCCTCCTCCACCGGCGGAGTGAGAGCCTCCTCAGCCTCAATTGTTGTTTCCCCTCCTTGCAAAACGGAAGGCTCCCCAACCTCGACAGCTACCCCCTCCGAGGTTATCTCAGCGGCCGAAGCCTCAATCCCCTTGGGCTGGGTCAACTCTGTTTCCATCGCCTCGACATGCGAGGAAGTTGTACCTTCAGCAGGGATTATCGCCAGCGGTAACGCAGTCGATGATTCGCCCCCGTATATTTTCTCCTCCGAGATGTGTGAAAACTTACTCGGGTCAGGAAGAGCGGGTTCATCGCCATAGTCGACTTCATCTTCAAAGTCACTTTCTCCCGATGACGAAGAAGACGATAGCGCCACGCGAGGAAGCTCCGCAACAGGAGCCTTACCCCAATCACCCCAGTGGTAGGACTAGGGTCGACTGCCCGAGGATTGGAAATAAAGACACTAGGAGACCCCGGCTGCTGTACCTCGTCTCTCCCTTCATGAGCAGAAGGAGACTCGGGCTGAGTTGAGATTCCTGGAATCTCGACATCCTCTTCGCCCATTATGTCAACCTCCGGTGACTCGGTATCACCAGCAACAAGGGGTCGCTCAACGAGCTCCCCTTCCTCCACGGTCTTGCTGCGCGACCTAGGAGCACGGACCAAGCTTGGAAAATCTTCATCTTCCAGCGGTTCCTCAACTCTAACAGGGACACCTTCAGGAGGAGCCTCAACTCCAGCAGAGATAGCTCTGGATTGAGAGACTTCAGCCGTTAAGTCCCTCCGAGCCTTCTTTGGGGCAGGCTCAACTACAGAGGCAGAGCGTCGACGACGCTTCCTCGCCAATTGCTTCGACCTCCTTGCCGGTCGCGGCTCCACTCTCATTGCTGGTGGCTCCGCCCTCGTCGCTTGCGGCTTTGCCCTTGCCGGTCGCGGTTCCGCCCTCACTACTGGGGGCTCCCTCCTCGATCGTTTCTCGACCTCCCTCTGAGCTTTCAGGTACTGGTCGAGGAGTTTAGAACGTTTACCGGATTCGGACCTTTCCTCGAGACTGGCATTGATACTCTCAAGACATGAAGACTCCGGAATAAGATCTGGCGTCTGGCCGGCTTGGGAGTACCAAGTACAGAAGCTGAAGCTCATACGGCACTTAGGCGCCTCGTCGGGTAGATGGAACGTTGCTCCCGTCCCTCCAGCCACACTGTAATACCAAGCCCGAGCGCCTTCGAACAGGTTCCCGTCAAAGGCAAGTTGTGTATTCGGATTGCCGACATAAAGCTGAGCATAGCCAAACTGTCGGGCAAAACGACTTGGCATATACGGTTCGATAGTGCAGGAAGTCCCTTGGCGAAACAGCACGTATCCTGGTCGTATATTAATCAACCACCGGAAGACTCCCGCGGACAGTTGGGTGAGGTCATCCCGACCTATAGAATCAGTGAATTGCTCACCAAAAGATGCACCAGGAATCCCAGCGAAGCAGCGGTTGAGCTGGTAATTGGCGGCATTTGAGAGACGTCTCCGAATATAATATATATAGGTGTCACTCCAATCCGAGTTTTCCAGCCGCCTCACAAAAGGGACAGGACTCGTACTCCCACGCGCTGTTGTCATCAAAGAAGGGCAATGCATCACGTACCAGGCCATGAGATACGTGTAAGGCAACTCGATTCGGGGGTTGGGGCGCCTTGCCGTCGGGTTTCCCTCTGAGTCAACATACGGCTTGCCTTGAGAGTCGACAGTCCTTGGAGCCTCGCATAGTCTCTTGGCTAACGCCCGCAACCCGCTCTGAATGCCAGCCGCCACGGCCGGAAGAAGGGCTATAGGACGGCCATGGGCCAGGAGCACTGCTGGGTACACCACGTCGGCAATAATGACTTCATGTGGCCGTGTAGGTACCACACAACGCTTCAACCACAGCATCAAGAAGCCTGCCAACAGCGCTCGACTAGAGATAGAAGCCCGGGCCCGATGATGATAGCTTTCGAAAAGCGTATCAGGTTCGAAGCCGTCCTCGTTCGACCCAGTGGTGTAAAAGCCCTCAGAAGCTTGTGCGACCATGTCGTCAACTCCCTGTTCAGAGAGGGGAGCCAGTCGAGTTATCGAATGATCCTTCTTGCTGACGTTGCTGAATAAGTAATTGGCCCAGGATAGATGCCTAACTCCATGCGTCCTCCAACCGGTTACCTGACCACAAATATGGAAGTGGCACATCACTTCCCAATAGGTCTCGTACACCTCAGGGGAATCCTTCTTTATAAGGTCAAGCTCCCTAGCAGTCGGGACATATTCTTCATAAGGGAACTCCCCCATCACCAGCCCCGAGACCTCATGCAACTCATGCAGTGCAAGGCCCATTTCTCCAACCGGGGTAAAGAATGTCCCCGTCTGAGGGTTGTAGCACTCCAAGATCCCGAAGAAGTTGTGAGAGCTCATTGGGATGCCCCATTGTACAGCCCTGACTGCTGAGTATAATCCCACGTGCTCAAGCAGATCTCCAAGATCGGAGAGGGCGAAACCCACCATCCTGCCCCACCAAGAATTCTCCGTGGAGTGGACCCATCCTGGCAAACGGAACTTGGCCAGATAATCACCCTCTGCTTCTATGAACGAATTGAGGAAGGTGGTGGCAAGCCGCGGGATCTCTCCGACTGGAAGCTCAGACTTGCGTGACCCGAGAAACAAGCCGAGGACCGCCCGGTCATGGCAATCATGACGGTATACGTTCTGGGATTTGAAATTACCAAGGGTAATCTCAGAGATATCCCGGGACACGTCCCACTTCATCTTCCGAAGGACGGACAGATGTTGGAGATAAGACAACGGGAGCATCCTCTCCATGGCTGGAAGGAAGTATCTCCTCTCCCCTATCTGACGGAGCCACCTGTAATTCCCGTCATACATTGGTTGCCACCGTCGCTGACATGATCTCCAAAGAAGAAAGCAGGCTTCTCCAGCTTGATGTGGGTATCCGTTGCGAAGACTGCATCGGTCATGAGCACCCGAGAAATCCTCTCATTAACATGGGCAATCATTTCCCTGTGAACTGGCGACCTGTCAGCAGTCACATGTATGGTCCTTCGCAGTGCAAAAGTCAGACGGTGGTCGGCACCACCCACGCGTCCAAAGTGGTGCATCTTGGCAAGTGAACCTGAAACATGCGGCACTGCAAAAGAAGAAGACACTTGGTCAGATACTTTGCCAAAAATAAGGGAAGACGCTAAGTGTTCATAATTCAAAACGCAGCCGAGACACTGGACGCAGGAGTTATCATCCGCGTCCAGACCTGCGAACTTGCACCAAAACGCAGAAGAGATACTGGACGCAGGAATTTTTCGAATCCGCGTCCAGACCTGCAAAGCCGCGTTCTGCAAACCAAGACTTATGAAAATTCTAAGTACTTGGACTCAAACGCCAGATTCTACAAAATCGGCGGTTGAAGACACAGAACGCAAGGATCAAATCCGCGTTCTGCAAACCAAGACTTGTGAAATTTCAAAGTGCTTGGACTCAGACGCCAGATTCATCAAATCGGCGCCTGATGGCACAAAACGCGGCACAGAACGCATGGATCAAATCCGTGTTCTGCAAATCGCGTCCAGAGACCTTCACAATTAGAAATATTCTAAGTGAAGGATCCAGAGTGCAGAGTTCACCAGCGTCGGATCATCAGGCCCGCGCCCCGGTTATCATCTCAAGGACAGCGTCCGAGAATCAAACACGATCTTGTGTTAAAGGTTCTTAGGGTTCTATGAACATGTTTTAATGGCGGAACCCACGCCGAAGGTACATTTTTACCTCGGAAAACACCTCCTGCGCAGAGGTAGCATCTCTCTCAGCCTCGGCGGCGGTCGCCCTTGAGGATGATGCAGTCGGTTTCGTCTTGGGAGCCATCGATGTTCAGAAATCTGAGTTCGAAGATGGACAGATGAACAAACAAGAGGAGGGAAGCTCTTTTCTCAGCAAATGCATTCGAAGAAGAAAATGCGTCTCTCTTAACTGTTGCCTTTTATAGGCACAGAGATTCGCGAAGATATGCAGCGTTTGGCCCAATAAACGCTGCAGCGAATCGCTGCCTGACGCGTGGAGCCAAATCATTGTTTGAACAGGGAAGATCATGCGTCGCGACCCCGCCACAAGTCAGAAGTTGACACGTGGAGCAGTTCATTTAATGAACCGGGAAATCCGCGCGCCAAAAGGCGAAATCTCGCCGTTTCCCCAGGCCAGCTGGCGGCGTAATCATGACATGGCACAGGTGCGCGCCCCAAAGTACGCGGCTCTTCGGTGGACATGCCCCGTCAGCATCATCATAAATGCACCCAGAAAATCGCGTCTGCATTTCAAGAGATGCGTCTCTCCAAAGTCCGCGTCCCCTCAAACGGGCCAAACATCGCGTCTACCCCATGGAAGTCGCGTCTTTAAAGCAGTCTCTGCTTTTTCAAAAGGGAACCTGCGTCCAGTCTCCTGCTTCTGCAAGTCAGTTCAACAGTACACTGACGCAAACAGACAACCAACCACTCCCGGCCAAAAGCGCACCCGTGACAGACTAAAAGCAATCGGGGAGGTCTAGACTGTGTATCTAGACACTCAACACGATCAACTCTGACGGCTTCAAAGAGTTCAACAGTACACTCACGAAGACCAATTCCAGATAAGATCAAGCCCGAAGCATCAACAGTCCAGTCATAAAGGCGAACACGGCTAAGATCCAAAGTATTCCGAAATCCGTCCCATTCAACTGCGGAATATCAGAAACTTTGGAGGGGGTTCTGTAGGCTGTCTAAAAATGACTAACAAACAAGCCATTAAGGAAGCAGAGTCTCAAGCTCTAGACGCGAGGAATCGATGCCCGCGTCTCAGCATTAAGACGCGTTGGCTCTACACCCGCGTCTCAACGTCCAGACGCGTCGGCCCGAAGCCCGCGTCTCAGCATCAAGGCGCGTCGGCCCGACGCCCGCGCCTCAGCGTCCTGACGTGAAGGCCCGAAGCCCGCGTCTCAGCATTAAGGCGCGTTGGCTCGACGCCCGCGTCTCAACTTCAGGGCGCGTTTGGCTTGACGCCCGCGTCTCAAACTTCAAGGCGCGTTTGGCTCAACGCCCGCGTCTCAGTTGCAACTGCCCTGATTGCGGGGCCAGTCACCGCGCATGTAGCGGGTAGTGGCCCCTCATTCGGGAGCGTTTTCAGGAGGCACCTTCACCCCCTGAGACCCCTATAAATAGCCTTGTTTGCTATGAAGAGGGGATCGAGGCTTTGGAAAGGTCGAGAATTAAGAAGGTCAAGGCATCATCAAGATCGATCGAATCCAGGCAAGAGGATCATCAAGAGGGAAGCACAACTTCAACAACAGACAGAGGGAGGAGACTCTTCAGCGAGCTTACTGAGTACTAGCCGCTCTTCGCCTACCTCCTCTTTGAGAGTTTTGGTAGACGGAGCTGAGTTACTCTTTCTACCGACCGAAGAGAAGACCCCCGACGGTCCAGGACGGTCATCTGGTCAACGGAGAACAAGATTCACTCTCCACCGCCACACGAAGAACCCAGCATTAAACAAAGGGGGGATTCAAGCTTCAACATCCTCCCTCCCTTGTAACTGGAAGGAAAAGTCTTGTTGTAATCTTTTCATCTGATTCAAAGAAATCTTTACAGCAATTCCCTCTTTCTTTTCCGGCGCATACATGGATGACTGCTCCCGGCGTTGAAACCGTATATTATAGTAGTGGTTGCGGACAACCTGTACAATGGTATGCCGAGGAAGTAGAGAAGCCTTTTGGGGATGATGCTGAGTGCGGACCCCGGATCGACTTGTATTCTTTCAATGCATGTTGAACCGATATATCCGGTGTAGTACAGAGGTCGATCGTGCTTGTTATCTTTGAGAAGCATATCTTCCGCTGTGAAGGTAATAACGGGCACCTTTGATTGTGCATGATGACATTCTGGGCAGGAAGACTGAGCGTCATCATTAGGGATTTCAGGCATGCATGTCAGAAAGGATTCTGAATGGCTAGCGCATCCCTGAGTGCTTCTCTTGTCTCTTTTGAGAGGCGAAGGAGCTCGTGTATAGTGATACGAGCTGGGATATTGGCCAGCTGAGCCAATATGTCAAACCGAAAGGGCGTATCAAACCCTTGACCTGGTGGTTTCTTCAACACATGGTCGAATCGTACCTCCTTAGGCTTTTCTTTCCCTTTAGCTGGGATTGGAGTGGATGCTGGTACTTGTACTGACGTCGTTTGCTGTTGTATCTCGTCAGTAGACTTTTCATACTGCCTCAAGTATGGTTTTCCGGATCGGGTGCCCGTTTGTTGAGGCGTATCGGCTTGCGCTGCACAAGCAAGCTTTTCTCCTTCTGAATCACTGAGGGAAGCCGATGTAAGATTGCCGTCGTCTGGCAGGATGGAGATGACATTGCAAGACTTGCCCTTTGAGTTGGGCTGCTTTGGATCCCGCTGTACGTCTTGGACGAGGTCCGGATGTATCTACATGACTTCCCCTGTCTCCAATGTTAAGGGAACAAGACCCTTATTATGTTGAGTTATAGCTGGAGGATGCTTGACTTCCAACCGTGGCGCAGGGGCTGCATAAGTCCCGTCAGGAACTGTGATCTTTGGAGCTTTGCCGAACTCAAGAGTTACCATATTGGCAGTGACTTTCTTTTGCTCCGTTTTCAACGTCAGAACTCCGGCATCGACCAGGGCTTGTATTCTGTCCTTGAGGACATAGCATTTGTCAGTAGGATGGTGGATCATCCTGTGGTAGAGGCAGTATTTAGGGTCGTTTGTGCGCCCTATCTCATTGGGACGCCGAGCATCCGGCAGATTCATTTTGTTCCCTTTGTGGAGCAGATGGAATATGGTGACCACCTGATCGTTTTTGAACGAGTACTGCTTTGGAGGGAACTTAGGTTCCTGATTGTCGAAGCCGCTCTTCTTGGCCTTCGACTGCACATCTCCGGATAGTTCCACAGACATAGTCTCTTTGCCTTTAGCTTGAGAAGATTGCGGTAGGTCGCTACGCCCTTTGCTGTTCATCCCCCACTTGCCTCTAGGGGCGGATGGTTCGAACTTTTTAGCCGACTTCTCGGCTATCTCAGCTTGTTCGACCAATTCTTTCCAGGTGTGGGCTTTGACAGCCCCCATGCGAACTTCTACTTGGTCTAGGAAGTTGTGTCTGCATGTCTGCAAGAGCATGGGTAATGGCATCCCTGCTGGGCACATCAAGGATAAGTTTTTAAACCGTTCAATGTAGTCACGGACAGATTCGCCCTTTCTCTGCACAGTGGAGAGGAGCTTGTCCATGGTCACTTCGGTATCGTCCTCATAGAAACGAGAGAGGAACCGAGTTTCCAGGTCGATCCAGGAGTTGATAGAGCCCGGGGAAGACTGCAAAACCAGTCAAATGCCACCCCCTTTAAGGTGCCAATGAACAGCCTAGCCATGACGGTGTCATTGCTTATAACATTACCAGTCTGAGACCGAAAATAGTAGATGTGTTGATTTGGCGAGCTCTTTCCATCATAGGTATGCAGCGTTGGCGGTTTGAACTTCGGTGGATATGGCACCGAATCCCACTCCAGCGGATAAGGACGGACTGCCCCTACCTTCTTTAATTCATCCCTCTGAGCTAGGGATGCGATTTGAGCTTGGAGGCCCTTAAGGACTTCGGTGTCTAAGGAAGAACCCTCCTTGGATTTCTCCGGCTTTGGTTGCTCATTGCTGAAGTGTTCCTCCTCATCGTGATTGCTCCCGGCATCATTGTTATTCCGGTTATTGAGGAGTCGAGCGAGCATCTGCTGAATATTGTCCAGGGCCTCTTGCTGAGTTCTGAAAGTTTGCTCCTGAGCTTCAAGGCGCCGACGAAGATCGTCGTTGACGTTATCAGCCATATTGACTGATACTCTGTCTGTTCGCACCGAACTGACTGTCGCCGAAGAGGCATACCCCCTATCTTCATCTTCTTCGTCCGATGATTGGAGTGATCTCCTGGGCTCTGGCGGGGCTAGGGCCGTCGAGGAAGAAGGCTGTTCATAAGTGTGGGGTATCGCCACCCTGGATCTGGTGTTTCGGAAAACACCTTCCTCATGCACCAAGACTTCGCCTAAGCCTGGGCTGTAGTCTAGATCTGGGGACTCTTGTCCTCTTCCGGTCATGTTGACGGATGCCGAGGGTAGATCTCGCGAGATGCTCCTTTTGCGATGTTTCACCGGGACTTGTACCGATAGTCGATCGAAAGCTGACCGTCATCTTGGAGGTGTGGTGGAAGTTGGTCCCAGCCGGCAATGGACCGAGTGGAGTGTCACCAGCTGACATCCCACTTGTTGACAACAGGGGGAAGAGGTTTGTGTATCTGTCAACAATTTCCTCAAATCGAACCCAGTTGGGTCCCTGCAATCGAGCGCGAAGGCTCTTTTGGGTCGCACATAGGGCGATGTCCTGCCTCCTTTATCCCTGTAGATGGGATTAGCACTGAATAGTGCTTTGGTTCTAGCTTCGCCATTAGACGAGAACTTAGTGCTTGACGCACTGGAAAGCGGAGCACGCTGCGGTGCTTTACCCGCTATGCTGCTGCGAAGGCAATTAGCCTTAGATGGTACTTTGGCTTCGGCTTTGCGGTCATGAACCCTGCGCGTACTCTGTGGTACAGTAGCTTCGCTCATGAGAACGAGGCCGGTGCGAGGCATCGCTGCCCTTGAATTGGACGACGGTATGATTGCCGTCGTAACTTTATGATTGGAGCAGACAGGCATCTTGCCTTTCTCTTCGCAGGAGAGGCACAGTTTAGGCGTTGCTACGCCTGAAGCTTCGGCTGAAGACTTCTGTTTAGGCTTCCATACCCGCCTTGGCAGAGGAGACTTAGGTTCGTAAAGAACCTGATTAGCCACACACGAGGCTGAGGGGTGTTGGCAGAATTCTGCTTCCGGTTTCTGATTTGAAACCTTGGTCGTGGAGACCTTCCTATGCTTCCGTGCTCGAAGCATTAGGCCACCCCCAGAGAGGACTTCTTCAAATCTTGCTTGATCGAACCGAACCACCAAGTTCTCGCAAGTAAAAGAATCAGACTGCGGACATGCTCCCTTGTTGTGCCAAATAACCGCAGTAGGTTCGCAGGGAACCTTTTCAATCTCCGCAGAGACTTTCCTTGAAGATTTAGCCAGAGGGGCTCTGGCTGCACCGGCTTTTCTGAATTCAGAGTTAGACCCGAAGGTCTGTTCGTCGCATTGCGACACTTGATTCTCGGCAGTGGAGAATTTCTTCCCCAACGGAGTCGCCATCTTGTTTTCCATTATGTTTGCAAAGGGGGAAAACTTACAAAAAGGGGTTGAGGAGCTAAATTACAAGTATTCTTAAAAAGATTACAAGTAGATCTCCTCAGAGATTCTGGAGAAGTGTGCCGATAGGAGTCTGGTCAGCGCGCGACCACTTTGTCCCTTTGACTATGCGAGCGATGAGATTCCCTTCTCGCCTGGTTCGGGGAATCAGAGAACAGAAGGTTGGTAGAACCCTCTTGCTGCTTCTCAAAATCGCCTTCAATAAGGAATTCCTTCTTGCCTGGTTCCGGAGATCCTTGAGAAGAAGGACGATGTTAGGGTATCAGCACCCTGGATAGAGAAAGCAATTCTCTAAAAGGTCTCTGAATTCAAGAGCGCACGGTGCTTTTTGAAGAAGCCTCTGCTTGTGGAGTCCTCTAGTATATGTGCGTGGTCTCTCTCTCTCGATTGATCGATCCCCTCTCCTTGTACCCCTGGCGGGCTATTTATAGGGAGAGCAAGGGTATAATCGTCCCTTGAGGATATGGAAACAGATTGAATCAAATCTATTTAAATCTGAAAAGTAGCCTTGCTGCGAGGCTAAGATAGCTTCTGCGGAGCTAGAATTGGCAGGTCGGTTGATCCTCTTGATCTGTTTTGATCCTTTTCATATCGTTGAAAGATTTCTCCTGATCTTCTTACTCGTTTTAGAAGAGTCAAGAGATTGTGGCAATCAACTGCTAAATTTGATCTCTGATTTGATCTTAATTGGATTTGATCTGATTGGATCCGATCTCATCTGGAGATTTGATTAGTCAAAGGTTGACCATAGCAGATCAATAGTGGCGTTGCCCGTATTGAGCTCGTAGCGGAGCTAGAGACGATTCTTGGCGAAGTCCGAAAAAAAGGCTTTTTGGCGAAGCTGTCAGTTGGCTTCTTGGCGAGGCTTTGGATGGCTTCGAGGCGAAGTCGAGTGATATTAGCCTCTCAAACGAGGCTATCCCTTTGGGCTCATGCGATGCTAAGTGCTAGCACCTTAGACCTGCTGAGGTCTGTTTAGAAACAATCCGGGTTCACTGTCTGCTTGCTGGATCAGTGGAGTCCAAGTTGCTTCCTTGTCCCTTAGAGATGGGTGAAAACTGGTCTTCAGCTCGTCTGTCACTTGTCTTTTGTAAATGTCAACAAGTTTAGACATTATTCGGACCAATAAGAATCTTGTCTTTTTTAAGTGTCAACACTGTCGTATGGTCGACCGCTCTCTGTGCAGGCTCAAGTTTGCGTTCTGGCCGGTCAATTGGGCTTCCCACTGCAAGTTGTACAGAGCCAAAAAATCACATTCTGGACGGTCCACCCGACGACCGACTGAGTATCTTTTGCTGCACTGCTCTCTCTGGGTGATCGACCGGGCACTGCCACAACACTTTTCTTCCAGTGTGCGTGTTTATGTATGGTCGGTCGACCGAGCCTCTGTCTTCAGCCGTGCTTCATCTTCTTGGGCGCATCGTTGAACTCTCAACTCTAGGCTATCTTCTCCAATGAGTTTAAAATTCTACCAACAAGATTTTACACTTTCTCCCTATAATTCTCCACATCGGCGAAGATTTCTCAAATCTGAGCCAAATACAACAAAGCATCATGTCAAATCAATCGGACCGCACCAATGTAGTTTCCTACTTACCCCCTGCTCGAGGGATCAAGACATCTGTAATTCATCCAAACGAGCTCCACCGAACTCAAGCAATTTGAAGGATATAGAGTAACTCCTTGCAATGTGTGAACTTTACTCTCGGAACAATCTTTATAAGCTTATTAGTGGAATTCTCTTTCGTGTGAATCTTTTTTATCTCGATATCACCCGCATCAAGAATCTGCTGAACAAAGTGAAACTTGACAACGATGTGCTTCATCCTTGCATGATAAACTTGGTTCTTTGTCAAATAAATAGCACTCATACTTTCATAATTAATCTTCAATATATCATGTTCAATCCTCAAGTCGTCAAGCAACCCTTAAAGTCAAATTGCTTCCTTCAAAACCTCTGTCATGGCATATACTCAAGCTCTGTAATAGACAAATCGACAGTAGACTGTAAACTAGAGCGCCAACTGATAATGTGCATATATATCCCGTTGTAGACCGGTGCTTGTCGAGGTCTCCAACATAATCGGCAGTGACATATCCAATACACTCTTACTTACCCAAAGTATGTTTCTCGAACTAACATCTATGGCACCTTTGATGTGCCGTAGAATTCACTTCACTGCCCGAGTCTGAGTCTGATCTACCTGCCTGTGATGTACCACTATCTTGTGTACTGATCATCTATGTGGGATTTGTCTCGAGCGTTGACTCTTACTTTTTATCCTTGATCCTTAAACAATCAACCTTCCAATGCCCTAACTCTTTGCAGAAAATACACTAGTTCTTTTTTCTAGATCTCTAAAACCTACTCTGGACTTTGATCTACCACAATCATATTTGTCTTTTCAACTGAAACTCATGCCTCTTACCGTCAACGCTTCTGCCAATGTACTATTGGAGGACTTTTTATTCTTCCTTCTTAATTCATGATTTACAAAAACAGAAAAAACTTCATTATAGCCCAAGGATTGTTTACCGTTGATTAGGGTGAGAATGAAGGTGTCGTAGTCCTCATCAGGAAAAGAACTTAAAGGAATCAACACCTTATCCTCCTCCTCGATCATCACATCCACGTTGGCTAAATCCATAAGAAGCTTCATGTAGTAGTTATTCATGTGTTCACCGATCGAGATATTTTTCTTCAATTGGAAGTGGTAAAGCCTCCTCTTCAGGTACAAGCGATTTCTATGCTCTTGATCAAGCACTTGCCCTCTAATATATCCTATACCTTCTTCGCTGAAGTTTGGATCATTACATGATACTTGATATCTTATGTTAAACAAGATTTTATGACGCCACACGCCATCCTATTCATCTTATCCTAATCCTTTTCAGAAGTCTCCTCCAATTTTTCATCCTAATGTAGAGAATCTTTGAGGTTTGACGGTATCAGCTTGTCCATCACCTCCCATCTCCACATGTCAAAATTGTTCGTGCCGTCAAATTTCACCACGTTTATCTTTGACGGATAACTATACATGATATTCACTGCGGGTTGTCTATTCCCGGCCATCTCCTCCAGTAGATCCGACAAAGTAATGCGAAAACAACTAGTGAAGATAAATCTGAATAGATAAAAATTAGATTTTACCTCCAAACGAAACTGTTAAACAGTTTTCAAAGCGATTTGCATCATCCAAACAAAAATTCACCGTCGAAAACTCACAAAGCTCTGATACCACTTGTTGGGGACCTGTCGGAGTTCTACGTACAAACACCAGAGTATTACCGCAGAGCAATCACAGTTGGCAAGAACAAAACAGAAAGAAAGAAAGTGAAAAAAATACAGATTTAACGAGGTTTGGCATTTGCTTACGTCCTTGGGGGCGGAAGGGAACAACAACAGCAACAACAACAACTAAGCCATTTGTCCCAAGTATTTGGGGTAGGCTACATGAACCAAAAGAGAAGGCAGAAGGGAAGAGAGATCTTATTAATCAATCAACTCAGATTACAAATATAGGGGACTATACCTTATTTATAGGCGGAGAATCCATAAGGAAAAGGAAACTAACAGATCTGAATTCGGATAAAAAACGAATCCAGAATCCAAATAAGAAACCGTTCAAAATCATTGTATGGTCGACTGGGCGGTCGACTGCTCTTTGTGCAGGCTCAAGTCTGCGCTCAGGGCGGTCGACCGCTAATTCTGCTGAGTCAAAAAACTATGTTCTGGACCGTCGACCTAGCGGTCGACTGAATGTCTTCTGCTGTGTTGCTCCCTGTGAGTGGTTGACCGCTACAACACTTTTCTCTCAGTGTGCATATTTTGTATGGGCGGTCGACCGGGTGTCTATCTTCAGCCATGCTTCGTCTTCTTGGACACGCTGTTGAACTTTCAACTCTGAGCTATCTTCTTCAATGAATTTAAAAAACTCTACTAACATGATTTTTTGCTCACTCCTCGCAGGTTGAATTCTGGCAACTTCGGAATAATATATCACAGCTCCTTTACCTGATGTAACTGTGTTTAAGAGCCTTGGAATTCAGGCCTTGTGCAAACCCCTGCTACCCCAAAGGAGGTGCATCGGAATTTTCCTCAAAAGTGGTTTGTTAAAGTTGAATTTTGATGGTGTTGTATCTCAAGACACCGGAATTTCTTGTTCGGGTGTTTACTGTCAGATATTTTGTTGGCAGAGCTCTGGCTTTGGGTTTTTCAAAATTTGAAGGTGATTCTGTTAAGGATGCAGAGTTTTCGTGGTTTATGGGAAGGGCCGGTCGTTCAACCCGAACCCGAACCCGAACCGAACTGTTCCCAGCCGAACTCGCGGCCAAAACGTGACCGAAGGTCCAGACTGGCCTCTGCACAAAAACCGACACACAAACGACTCCGTCTTAAATTAAAAGGACCGAAACTTACCGTTGCCTCCACCAGTGACGCGCACGTGTCAGTTACGAGCGACCATCACGGTAATCAACGTAACGGATGAACTCATCTCTCTCATCACGAAGCCCTATGCTCACCAAGAAAACCACTGTTTCCCTCTGTTGGGACCCACAATTAAAGCAGGTCAAGTTTTGGGTGAAAAATAACTAGACCCTGAGCATGTTGGTCTTTCCGCCAGCTCACCTCAACGGTAGCCATGCCACGCAACTATTTATGCCGCTCTTCTTTTCATCAACTTTCCCATTGCTCTCTCTCAAGAAAATTATTCCAATGGAATCTACTGCTAGAAATTTGGCCCTCTCTCTTCTTCTTCTAGCTTTCACGTCTCAATCCAGTGCCTACGATTTCTACGTCGGCGGCAGGGACGGCTGGGGCCTGAACCCTTCGGCCAACTACAACAACTGGGCCGAGAGGAACAGGTTTCAGGTCAACGACAAGCTAGGTATAGCAAAATAAAATGTCACTTGTTCACTAACTATTTTTTGTGATGATCGATTGATAATTCTAAAAAATTGTATACGTGCTGCATGCATGCAGTTTTCAAGTACAACAAGGGGGAGGACTCGGTGTTGGTGGTGAGGAAAGAAGATTACGACTCGTGCAACACGAGCGGTCCGGTTCGGAGGATGGAGGGTGGTGACTCGGTGTTCCAGTTCGACCGGTCGGGTCACTTCTTCTTCATCAGTGGAGCGAGGGAGCGGTGCGAGAAGGGGGAGAAGATGGTTGTGGCTGTGATGGGGGTGAGGAATATTGGGAAGAAGACTCCGCCGCCGTTTCCTTTGCCGCCGACTCCGTCTCCGTCTCCGGCCCCTTCGCCGTCGCTGTCGGCCAAGGGGCCGAGTTTTGGGGCTGCTTTCGTGCCGGCGCCAGCTCCTTTGCCCGGAGCACCTTCGGCTGCTGCTGCTTCTTGTGGGCTGAGTGTTGCTAGGGTTTGTGTTGGGCTGCTGGCTGCTGTGATTGTGGTTGGTGGTGGTGGTGGTGGTGTCTATTTCATTTGATTTGGTTGGGGGTGTGTGAATCGTTAGTGTTGTGATATGTAATTGAGGGGGTTTTTTTTCCCTTTTTTTTTTTTTTTCTTTGGGAGTGTTTTTTTTTTTTTTTTTTCCAAAGTTTGTTATCTGAATTTGAATTTTAAAAAGTAAGTAGATAGATGGGGACAAAGTGGATCTTATTGCAAGTATATTTCGTGTTGGTTTCTTGAATTTTTTTTTTTTTTTTTTGGGCTAAGTGGGAAAATTTCTCCAGTTATTTCAAGTTGATTTCAAACTAAATTCCATAAGCAAAAATAACATTTTATGCAAAAATATTGATCGAAAATCTGTTTTCTTGTTTTTACCTCTCCCCAAAAGCAATAATTGTGAAAAAGAAAATATCCATGCTGTGACAGTGAGTGATGATTTGAGTGATTGTTAGGCCTGTTTCTCATCCCCTGAAAGCAATAATCTAAAAAAGAAGACTTTCTTACATTTTAAGTAATATATGCATCAATTATGAACAGGGCTGGGAATTGGACCGAGTCTAGTGCAGGACTGGCATAGCATGGCCCGGTTAAATCGAGCTTGTGTCAAGCATGTATAATTTATAGTTTCTTACTTTTTAAAGTAAAAAAAGTCAATATTTTAATATTAAAAAATATAGGTCAAAACAATATTTGAGTGAGAGAAATAATATTATACTTAATCAATTAATTTGAATGTGGAGAATAAATGTTAATATGTAAAATAAAGCTATTTTTAAGTGAAATATGTTGTAAAATAGAGAAATATAATACTGAGAGAGAATTTTTAGAAAAAGATAACATAAAGAGAAACTCTTATTCATTTCAGAAGTACATAAAAAATAAATCAGGAAATTTATAGAAAAAACTTTGTGCTACTATGCAGTTATTATTTGCTGCTGTGTCTTATTGCTTGCGCGCGTTATCATACATCGTGACTACTATTTGAGATTAATGTGAGCATTATTTGGGATTAGGTGGGGCAGACATTTTTTGACTTTATAACACTTTTCCTTAGATGTCCACCATTCATAACGTTTAAGTAAAAAATCTTGTTAAAAAAATATAGTATGATAAAACTATAGGTAAGGGAAAAATAATACACCATTCTTACATATGAGTCCTATGCTACCTCATTAAAAATCTTAACAGAAAAACCTAGTGGGATAAAACCATAATAAGAAGAAAAAAAAAGAGTACAGCCACATCAGCTCTCCCTTAAGTTGATATGGATTACTCTTCTTCATAATTCTTGCAGACGATGCATTCCGATATCACGAATAAGCTTTTTGAAAGCTGTAGGGAGAAGTCCCTTTGTGAAGAGATCTGCCAAATTATCACTTTATTGAATATATTGAATATTAATTTCTTTGTTCTTTTCAAACTCTTGGTCGAATGAGAAGAACTTTGGGGTATGTGTTTAGTTTGGTAACTTTTGATGTATCTTTTCTTCATTTGAGCGACGCATGCAAAATCAAATAATACTATTAGATCACTATTGATTGGTAATTCACAAATTTCTTAGATGTGTTGAGTCACAGACCTCAGCCATACACATTCTCGACTTGCTTCATAGAGTGTTATGACTTCAGCATGATTAGAAGAAATGGAAAAAAGTGTCCACTTTTGTGAATGTCAAGAGATTGAAGTACCACTACATGTGAACGCATATCCTGCTTGTGATATGCTTTTATGTGAATCTGACAGGTAGCTTCACTACAACAGGAAAGGGTTACCACGTCGGTTTAAATCGACGTTAAAAACTGTTAAGGGTCCGACGTATATCCAAGCGACATAAAAAGTATATAACTTTTGACATCGGTTTTAAACTGATGTTTATTTGTCGATTACAACATCGGTTCCTTTTAGAAGCGACGTTGAAACTCAATTTTTTTTAAAAAAAATCATCGAGCACATATCCATTGATTACATAAACACATACATCTAAATCCCATGAACACATACAACTCATTGAAACCCATATGAATAACCCATGAACACATACATCTAAATCGAAGAACTCCAAGATCTACTCACATACATCAAAAAAAATCATTTTATGAACACATAAATCTCAAAAAAAATCAAACCCATTAATCAAAGAACTCTAAGATCTGAATCGAAAAACTCCCAAAAAAAGGAACTCCAAGAACTAAAAAAATCATATAATTCTGATCTGAATTGAAATCAGCCATGTGAACATATTTGTCCACACCAAGATCTGATCTGAATAAAAAAAATTCACACCCATCCGTAAGAGGACCTGCATGATTTCATGTGGGGGGGCCTCGCTTGCTGCATCATCAGTTAAAGAAGGGTAGTGAAATCAGCCATGGGATCTGAATCGAAATCAGCCATGTGAACATATATGTCGACACCAAGATCTGATCTGAATAAAAAAATTCACACCTATCCATAAGAGGACCTGCATGATCTCATGTGGGGGCCACGCTTGCTGCATCATCGGTTAAAGAAGGGTAGTGGTGGATCTCCTTGATGATGTTAGAAACAACAGAGTAATCGAGATCGAACATTAAAATTAATTCCTCCCTCCACTGGACTCTCGAGATAGAAGAAATCAAACTTTAAAATCAAGATCAAAGAAATCATGGCAAACTCGCAGCGAACTCCAGCGTACCCTCCCTCCGCTAGACGCCCTCCGCAAGCTCGATCAATGATTGAAAAGATGGACACCCTACCAGCGCGACCTCCTTACACTAGACTTCCTCTACAGTCTGTCGATGGAGGAAAATGAATGGAGGAGGAGGAGGAGGGGGAGAGAGAGAGAGAGAGAGAGAGAGAGAGAGAGAGAGAGATGAGGGGGAGAAGATAACAAGGAGAACGAGAGATTGTACGAAAATGCTACTGCAACGTATATATGTTGAGTATAATACCTATACATGTATACGTTAAGCATCAACACTGTACCAAAATCAGAGTACGGAAGCATGACATTACTACACATTCTAATATTTACAGTACAAGTACATAGTTATTTTACAATACATGCCCTCATCATCCAAAAGTTTGTATATGGTCCTGATACACGAATGGATTTACACATGAAACAAAAAGCTGGAAGAGAGCTCACGAGCTGGAACTGTAACTAGAATGACTCGTAGGCTGGAAATGTTTATGTGGCAAGGACAGTTACTGAAGAGCCGCCTGCTCTTTAAGATAAGCTTGGTCTGCTAAAATGGGATCCTTCTTACTCCAAATTTCAGGAACTGGACATATAGATTCAGGGATTGTCAGAAATGCAGCCCAACAAGTACTAAGAAAAGAAAAGCCAGGTGACATGCAAGAATAAAGACATGCTCAAATAGAAATTAAATATCAAGTGAAAGTAATGTTTCATTCGTATAATGTTATAGCACTATGTCAGACATGTCCATAACAGTGATGTCATCATGTAAATAGAGTTAGTATGATGAGGACTCAAGTCATGTTATCCATTTTGTTGAAACTAAAAAAAAAAGACAAATTCTCAAACAGCTCTTCATAAATGATGTCTAAATTGTCGACATTTACAAATGACAAGTCGCAGACAAGCTGATGACCAGCTTCTGCCTATCTCTGAGGGACAAATCAGTGACTTAGATTTTACTAATTCAGTGAAGGAGACAATAAGCCAAGGTTACTTATGAAGAGATCTAAGCAGGCCTAAGATGCTAAGTTAGCTCAACACTTAGCCTTGCATGAGCCAAAGAGGATATCCTCGCCTGAGAGACTAAGTTTGTCTAGCTTCACCTTGAAGCTCTTCATAACTCCATAGAGAGCTAACTTACAGTTTCGCCTGAAGCTAAATATAACTTCGTCTGAAGCTTCTTGATAGCTTCGCATGAAGCTCTTCATACCTCTACGAAGAATTAACTTACAGCTTTGCCTGAAGTTAATTGTTCTTTCGCCTGAAGCTCTCTTTATAGCTTCGCATAAAGCTCTTCATAGTTCTACAGAAAGCTAACTTACAGTTTCGCCTGAAGTTAATTCTAGTTTCGCCTAAAGCTAATTATAGTTTCCCTTGAAGCTTTCTTGATAGCTTCGTATAAAGCTCTTCATAGCTCTACAGAGAGCTAACTTACAGCTTAGCTAATTATAGGTTCGCCTGAATCTTTCTTGATAGCTTCGCATGAAACTCTTCATAGCTCTATAGAGAGCTAACTTACAGCATCACCTCAAGTCAATTCTAGCTTTGCCAGAGGCTAATTATAACTTCGCCCGAAGCTCTACACAGCCGTGCACAAAGCCAAATTCTATCTTTCCTGAAGCTTAGCATAGCTTTGCTGAAAACTTGCTTATATCTTCGCCTGAAGCTTGGTGCAACCCTGCTGAAAGAGCTAAAATGCTTAGCCTCGCCTCAACTGGCTAGCATCGCCTGAGGAGGTTAGCTTCACCTCAATTGGCTAGCATCGCCTAAAAAAGCTAGCTTCGCCTCAACTGGCTAGCTTCGCATGAGGAAAGTAACCGCCCCACTAAGTTAATGGGGGAAGTTAATGGGCAATTACACCCATAATCTCTCATTAAAATGAGACAATTAAGGAGATCATAACTCCCTATTGAGCTTATAAATAGCCCATTAGTAGGCTAGGCTTAGGGTCTTTAAGAAACTCAAGTCAAAGAGGTTTTTTTAAGAGCTTAAGGTTCTTTGGTGGCTTTAAAGTTTAAGCCAACAAGAGATTTACTCTCTCGCTTTTAAGAATTCAGAGGATCACTTCTCTAATCCTACAAGAATAAATTCAGGGTGTTAGTACCCTAAGGCCTTTCTCCCTTTCAAGGAATCTCCGGAACCAGGCTAGAATGAATTCTCAAGCAATAGCATTCGAAGATCGATCGCTCGCATCGTCAACGAGACAAAGTAGTCGCACGCTGATCAGACTCTCATCGGCACACTTCCCAGAAATCTCAGAGGAGATCTACTTGTAATTTTCTTTTTCTTTTTTAAAAAATTACGTGTAATTTCGCTCCTCAATTTTCTTTTGTAAGTTTTCCCAATCATTTTCAACGGAAAACAGTAGTCTTCAATGTATTCTAAGAGAATCCTATAAATGTATAATTCCTAAGGGTGTTATTCATCTGGATGAGAAATTCGTAAGAGAAGCTTAGCCACAAGGGTTCGCTATTCTTGCGGCCATCAAAAACTTGTAATTTTTCAGCGTGAGGTGTAAGTAATTCTTATTGTACTCTCCTAAAGTTTTAATAAAGTTCCTCCCCCTTCTCATGTGGACGTACACACGATCTGTTTAATCGGTGGAACCACATTATATTGTGTGTTGGCTTTCAATCTACTTTAAAATATCTTTTTCTTCTCTTCTTCAAGTTGTCTTAGTAGACCATGTAGATCGTATCCACTGTACTGCCCCAGTCGATCCGGTCGTGGGGACGTCCTCTCCTAAAATCACAACAATTGGTATCAGAACATCTATCAACTTCTGCAGTTGTATTTAGGAGTATTGTTCCCAATTATTATTTGACATTGATGAAATCTTGAGCTAAGTGATTGACATAAAATTTTCAGATCAAGGAAGCAACCATGCTGGTTGGCAACTTCATAGCAGCCTGGACCCAAACCTAGTTGGTGGGAGAATTTGTTGTATTACCGATAAAACTCTCCCACCAATTTTCATTCACCAGCCCTTGTAAATACTTCATAATTTTAGCACAGTTATATTTAAGTTTGCCTTCTCTTTCTGTTTCTGCAGCAAACAAATGGTATAGAGAGCGTGCATCTTGAAGATAATCTCACCTTTGGACTTTGTCATACTTGTTCGATTTCAGAGCATAAGATTTAGATGCAAGAGAAATTGCAATATTGGTTTGGGTAAAAGCGCTTGCTTATAATGGGTGAAGTTATAGGTAGAAAGCAAAAGGGGCATCATATTTAGATGAAACTTGAAGTGAAAATTAATTTGGCGTATGACCGAAACAATAATAAGAGTACTCATGCCTTCTACCATAGGAATGGAATTGGGCTTCGACAGTTGGGATAAGTTAGGAATCATTGGAAGTAGGGTTTTGGGGTTTAGGTTCTGAATATATGTAGAGGTAGTAACAATTACTCCAATTGCATTTAAGGATGATATGAAAAACTTTTGCAGAGACAAGCCATTGTTGTGATCATTATATGGTTTGAACGCTGGTTTTAATTTTCCCACAATAAAACTGTTGCGTGAATCGAGAATTGAGAGTCCAAACAGTCACATAGAGAACCTAATACAATGAACAAAGTAATACCATGCATATAATATGCCCAAAAAAGTGGGGGAAAAAGAAAACAAAGAACATATAGGGACTTCACTTGCAGTGAGGAAATCCAACAGGCAAGGCTAGTTGTTACACCTTCTGTTTCCAATCTAGGATCAGGATTGTTCATGTAAGTTTCATCCAACGTAATTTCTCCGTTAATGTTGAATCCATCAAAAAGGCAGTCTTTCAGTAACATCTCACGAATAAGATGTGTTTCTTATTTATTTGTTTGTTTATTTAGTATACTCGCATTGGGACGAGAGGTGTTCTGATAGAATCTGTACTCCCCAATCATGCTTCTCTTTCCCAATTCCAGAGAAGCTCCCATGGAGCACATCTTTTGGATTTCCATGGATTTTGCTCCTACCTCTGCATGTTTCCTAGTTTCTTGAAGAGATCATTGATCCGTTGTGATGCTGTTAGCGATATAAAAGTGGAAATTACATGGCGAGGCATTTTCCTAATCCAATAAAATGACCGAGCTCAAACTTGAGAAATTCTAATCTGTTGCGCTTGGGAAGTAAGATAACGAAAAACAATCTATAAGCAAGAGAAACGCAGTATTCATAACTGGCCCAAGCACACATTGCATCCAAATCTGAACTCTTGCGAGGCACGCACTAAAGTAAACCGTTTTTCTACGAAAAAGTATACTAAAGGCAAACGTAAACTGTAGCATCCATTCCCACAATTACAAAGAACATCTTTGTTGCGCGTGAGGCAACAACCAATGAGGAATCCACTAATAGAGATAGATGTAGCGGAGAAGTACCCACACGATAAGAATAGGGAAATAAGAGAAAAAAAGCAAGCTAATAAAATATTTAACGAGGTTCGACAATTTGCCTACATCCTCGGGGCAAGGGAGAGAGAAATTTTTATTGATTCAACAATCAATACGGGAAAATACCAGAGAGATACTTTAAGGGATACAATTCATGAGAGTTATAACCCACATTTATAGCCAGAGAATCTCAGGGATTTAGGAAACCCCGATTGGATTAGATACCAAATAGGAAAGGAATCCAAATCTTGAAAGGAGCACAAAAAGTGTCTGTCGATTGACCGGTCGGTCGACGAACCCTTGTCCTCGGTCGACCGTCTCGGTCGACCGGGACCAACCGAGAGTTGTGCCTTTCAGTCGATCGACCACGCCTGTCGACCGTTCCTTTGCCACGGTCGACTGGCCAGTCGACCGGGCTACCCTGTACACATTTGTGCACACTGGTCGACCGGGCGGTCGACTAGATTCTGTTCTGGCTTGCAGCAAGTTCCGTTCTCGCTCCTTTTGGCTTTCGGTCTCGGCCCTATTTTCCTAATGCTCTAATATTCTCAAGCTCGGTAAAGATTTTTCAAATCTGAACCGAACTCCAATGAACATCTGGCGAAAATGACACATGCTCTCAACGAAATCGACACACGATCTCAGCTTGAACGCTCCCAATGAAATCGACACACGATCCGGCATAATCGACACACGATCTCGACTTGGCCAACAGACGAAACTGGTTCCTTCAAAATGAATCGCCAGCACACGTACAATTGATTTTCACTGATCTTACCAGATTCAAATTGAGTTTGTCATCGCCACCTGCAACTCTCACCAAACCCCAATATCAATTGTAAGCTTCCAACTTTAGCTCAACTCTCAAATGGAATGCACCTCGCATGCCTTCCCAACACTTCATCTAAAGAGAAATACCATATAAGCCGATCACCGAACGTGTCTACAACTCAGCAATTACATGAAACTCTATTCCAAATGACTTCAAGAAGAACTCATCATGAGGCAACACTGACTCTTCAACTGACTGGCTCTCTCCAGTCCAAATGTCTTCAAGACAGTCCAACTAAATATGAGTAGGGCACACCAAACACCATCATCGGCTTCAACAAACTGGATGCACACCCCCTTATGCAAGCTCAACTATCTTCACACCAGAAGATTAAACGTTCATCGAGATCACAATACTTCACCTCTACGTGAAGTCCAACTCTTCATCTCTACGTGAAGTTCAACTCTTCACCTCTAAATGAAGTCCCAATCAGCTTCTTGAGAACTCAAATACACTATATAGCTTTATACGGGCTGCATCACCGAATGGATGCGCCTTTACGGCTACCTATATACCTTGCCCAAGGGATCAAGCCAATCGTAGTTCATTGAAATGAGCTCCATCAAGCTCAAACACTTGTGATTAAATCTTCAGCAGTGACCGACCTGGCTGAGTCATATGAACCTTCTTACTACCGTCATGGAGAACAACGACCTTCAACTTGAGCTTGTCACGGTCATAAGCTTGAGATTCATACTTCTTCACTCACTTTCGCGGTTTTATCTTAGTTTCAGTTGCTGCAAATAATTCAACATTCTCATCAATTTCTTCAACCTGTTCAGCATCAAAACTGGCTACATGATCTCCACATAGTGTCACATCTGGTGAAGTCCTCACTGATACTGAACCAACTGGAGATGGTGGAGTAATATCAATCTCCACCCACTGCGATACTTCCTTAGTTTTCGTCCTCTCCACTTGCTGAGAGATGTTAGACTTCAACACTGAAGTCTCATCAAACGTGACACGCTGACTAAACACAATCTTCTTATTTTCGGGGTCCCACAACCTGTAGCCTTTCATATTTCTTTTGACACCCAAAAACACAAACTTCTTTACTCACGGATTCATCTTGCCATCTTTGGCACTAAAATAGATCGGACTTTCAAATTCTTGCAGCAAACCATGATCTTGAGCAGCTTTCTCAGACCAAACTTTTAGTAGAGTTTTACCACCTATCGCAGTCGATGACAATCCATTTATCAGATGGCAAGCATACGCAATCGCCTCAGCCCAAAATGATTTGTCTAATCGTGCACTAAACAACAAACACTAAGCCTTCTCCAGCAAAGAATGATTTATCTTTTTAGCCAACCCATGTATTCCATCTATGAAGTGAGTAACCAATACCAGTATTCTGGCCAAATCGTAAGAATTGGTTCTTGTATCTTTCAACATTACCAATTTATAGCTCCTTGATCTTCCTACCAGTCTGCTTCTCCATCATATCCTTCCGCTTCACCAACATACCTAGGGCTTCATACCTTTGTCACATGGGATATATCCAACAATGCCTAGATAAATTGTCAAAAAAAGAGAAAAGTATCTATGACCTCCAAGCAATGCAGTCTTAGCAGGTTCCCACATACTTATGTGAACACAATCAAGAAGACCTTCAGAGTGATGAGTATTGGTGCTGAATTTCACCTTCTTCTTTTCTAGAACGCCGTATTCACCCAATTCCATATAGCATATAGATGCACCTTCCAATGATCCCTTCTTTGCTGGAGCTCGCAAAGACTTTTCACTTTCGTGTCCAAGCCTCATCTGTCAGACCTGTGTGCAAACATCATCTGAAGAAATAGAAGTCTCCACTTGACCTATAACTGTACTACCCTTCAAATAGTAGAGATTGTTACGGCGGATGCCCTTCATAACCACCATTCAGTCTTTGGTCATCTTGAGAACACTATCTCGTATAGATACTACAAGACCCAATATTTTCAAAGTACCAACTGAGATAAAATTCCTTTTGAGTTGAGTTACATACCTCACTTCCTTCAATTTTCATATTATCCCATCAAACATCTTGATACGAACTGTACCTATCCCTTCCGCATTGCACGGATGATCATCACCCATGACATCGAAACATCCATCTAGCTTTCCAAAGTTAGAAAATCAGGCCTCGTTCGGTACACATGATAGGTAGCTCCTGTATCTACGATCCACTCAGAATTATCTGAGTAACCAATAGTAGGAGTAGTAACAGAAAAAGAAAATACCGATGAGTCTGAGTCTGATCCATTCGCCTGTGAAGTACTGACATGAGTACCACCTGTGCGAGATTTGCCTCGGTCTTCGACTCTTTCTTCTTACCTTTGGCCTTCGGACAATCAATCTTCTAGTGCCCTAACTCCTTGTATAAGGCGCACTGGTTCTTTTTCAGATCTCTGAAACCTGATATGGACTTCGATCTTCCCTGATCAACTCTGCCCTTCCGATTGAAACTCTTGTCTCTTACCGCCAGCGCCTCTGCTGTTGTGCTTCCTGAAGAAGACAATCTGTCCTACCTTCTTACTTTATAATTTACAAGAGCAGCAGACACCTCATTGTAGTTAAAGGATTATCTTCCATTGATTAATGTAAGAGTAAAGATCTCATACTCTTCTCCAGGAAGAGAATTTAATAGAATTACTGTCTTATCTTCTTCATCGATCTTCACATCCATATTAACCAGGTTTGTAAGAAATTTTGTGTAGCTATTCATTTGTTCGTCTACGGAGATTTTCTTCTTCATCTGGAAACGATAAAGCCTCCTTTTCCTTCAACTGCAACCGCGATTCGATACTTTTCATTAGATACTTTTTCTCTAGGATCTCCTACAGCTGCCTCGCAGATGTTTCATGCAACACATGATACTTGATGTTTTGTATCAAACATGACCTGATCAAGCCACACGCCGTCCGGTGCATCTTGTCCCAATCTTCTTCAGTAGTAGAATTGCGTTTTTTCTCCAACCGTAAAGTGTCTTCGAGGTTTGATGCCGTCAATGCATCCATCACCTCACATCTCCACATATCGAAGTTGTTCTTTCCGTTGAACTTCACCACATCAATCATCAATGGATATGGATTCACGGATTTCACCGTAGATGTACTATCTCCATCCATCTTCTCAATTGATTCCTCAAACAATGCGAAAGCTGTAATGCCCCGATCCCAAGGAAACGGAGACGTTATGGCGACGTACATACGCGAGGTAAAAACAACCTCACGCGTACGTTAAGCCTCAGTACAGTACAATACCTCCATATAGATCTGAGGTCCAGCATGAAAGCAGTACAAGAATACCTGCGAAAGAGGTCAGCGATCATAACAGATATGAAAACAAGGATAAATAAGATAACAGAAATAAAGCACTAAAATACCTATGAATAGTCCTGATGCGGAATCTCCCATGTGACTCCAAGGCACTCTCTGAAGCTATGGTAACTCGGATCTCCAATCTGGGCATGCAAACCCAGGGTCGTCAGAAAGCGACCTAGTGAGTGGTAAAACTGAAGGAGGCAATGCACAATAATAATAGATAATACATGCTGTTAGAATAGTGATACCATATAACAAGGATATATATATAAACAGTAGACAGAGTTAAACATGGAAGCAGTGCAAAGATATAAACAGGTCAACTTTTAATACTATCACTACCTAGCCGGTTATTATCAGGTCATATCTATAGTCGTGTCCAGTTTATGTAATAACTAATGTTGTCTAGTGGTAACGTACTAGACATGAACATGATAGTGGTGACGTGATAGAAGTGAACATGCAGATGAGCATATGTCTGCAACAATAAAATATATGCAATACAGAACATGCATAGTATGCCACTACATACAGTGTACCATATACCAGGTAATGTAACAAAGTATACATGAGCATGAGTAGTAGGGCACTAAAGAAAGTGTAACAGGAAACAGGTACAATAGCAATGTATACATGTCACATGATAGCAGATAAATGATCAGGAACAGTAACAAGTACAATGAAACATATAGCGGGCAGGTCATGTCAAAGTCATGTCATTTATACAATAGTAGCAATCAGTACCACCTGGTATTTTAATTACTCTCTTCCAGTGTCCCATACCACTAGCGGTTCATACTGGAGCCCGCACTCCAGTCAAACCCATCCGGACATGGCCTACGGGTACCATTATCCAAACGAGAGAGTAACCAAATAACAAGTGTTCCCGACGTCACTATTGTGTATACTGATTTTATTATGTTAATTGGAAACTCATGGTCGAGGAGTTCTTATCGGGTGGATGTATCCCGTGCATACCCGGGATCACGGCCTTAAACGGACCCCTGGCTGCTAAGACCAGGGCCCTCCGCTAAGAGGGGAGCACGAATCAAGTAACGGGAGCTCATGGAGCTAGTGGTAGGTAGCACTACCGTCCCCTGCAGTGGGACTAACAATATGGATCCAGTACATCACCCGATAAGATCTAATCAACCGTCAAGTCTCCCCCATACCCAAAGTTATCATTATTATCTGATATGTCAAGTATACAATGTGACAAGAACAAATAACAGTACATAATACGGGTAACATGATAACTGGACCAGAGCTCTGTTGATAGCGTAGAACAATATAACGGGAATCGGGAACAATATAACGGAATCAATATAACGGGAATAATATAACGGGAAACGGGATCAATAGATGTGGAAGTCCACATATAGCATATCAACAGCTCTCAAGTCCAGTATCGGGAATATCCATATCAATAACAGGAAACAATCACATAACATGAATACGGTAACATGGAACAATAGTACATGTACTATGAACAGGGATCCATAGAGAAAGCATACATGCACATGCAACAGTGATATGCAGAGAATCTATATAATGATGATCACAATATATGTGATGACGGTAGTCTGTGAAGTAGTGCATATGAGTAACTGATGTGACGTGTCACAGTATCGGTGCAACATGTATAAGTAATACTTATGGGCAGTGTCTAATATCATGTACAGTGAACTATCGTATCAGTGTAAGGATGATCATAATAATATGACATGCGGTACTTATCCTTGTACTAGTGGAACATAAATGTGTGGCCATAATCCATGTAACAGTACCTGTAATACTGGTAGTCCGTGTATCATATAATATCATGTCCTGTGAATTATAGTAACAGTATCTAGCATGCATGTCTAGTGACAGTGTTGTGTCATAACGTATCTGTGGAACCGTATGCAGGTAACGTTACTGTGATACGATACATGACATGATAGTGTCCAAACATATGGTGACATAGTGTGCCGGATGTCAGTGGTCCATGAACATGACCTAATAGGTATCCAGTGTTATACTCTACGTCTATTACGTATCCGACATATTTAAGTACAGTGTTTATTACAATGTTTTAATATGGTGTACCAATCAGGATTTACCGGTAAGTAATAAAGCAATCGAGTTTAATTTAATAGACTAAAAAGATAATTTATAAAATAAAAACACTCACAAACTGGTCATGGGAAGGTAGCTCTCGTTCCCACGATCGCAACGGATCCAGAATCGTCCGAATCGGAGTCCGGATGCTCCCGATATCGCCGAATACTAAATCATAACAAATAGGGTTAATTATGTAAATAAACATAATTCAAATGCAATTAATAAAATGTCACAGGGGGTTTTTTGTAAATATACCTTTATTGGGTTTCGGATGCGGGTTTGACTCTTAACGGGTCGGATCCAGATCCACAACCCATACCCGTTAACTTAAGTTAATGGGTAATTGGGTAAACGGGTTTGGGGGAAAAATAATAGGTTATATCCTTGAACCCAAATAGGATTTATTGGGTTTGGGTTTTACCCAAACCCAATAAACAGTCCCAGCAGCAGCAGCAGCTGCTGCCGCCGCCTCCTCTTGCGCGGCCAGCCGGCCAGCTCTGCTGGCCGGCGGCGGCCCCGGCCGCCGGCGGCGACTCAGAGAGAGAGAGAGAGGGTAAGAGAGAGAGAGAGAGAAAAAGAGAAGAAAGGAGAAAGAAAAGCAGCAGCAGGGGAAGAAGAGAAGAAAGAAAGAAAAAGAAAAGAAGAAGAAGAAAAGAAGAAGAAGAAAAGGGAGAAGAAGAGGGGTGCCCCCCTTGGCCGCGGGCCCCTGGCCGGCGGCATGGTGGCGCCGGCCACCTATGGTCGCGGGCGCGGGTTTATCCCCACCCCGGGCCTGAAACAGAGAAGAGGGAAGAGAGAGAGAAATTGAGAGAGAGGGAGAGGGATTGGGAGAGGTAGAGAGAGAAAGAGAGTGAGGAGAGAGAGAGAGAGTTTTGAGAGAGATTTAGGGGGAAGAGAGAATTTAAAATAAAAGAGAGAGAGAGAGAGAGAGGTCGGTTGCTACAGTGGGGCGGTGGGAGAACTCGCTGGAAGAAGGAGGAAGAAGAAAAAGAAAAGAAATAAAAAAAAATTAATATATTTTATTGTTATTATATTTGCCCAAAATTTTACCAGCTCCGAACGGTGCCTAAAAATTACAGAAAATAGAGAATATTATTCTGAGACGTAATATGAAGACAGTTTGTCGAAACTCAATCCGATTTGCCAATTAAAAATCCCGGAGTGCCTCGCCGATACGGGCGACACCGGTTTGGCTGGATTTTCGATAAATTCTGAAAAATCCCCAAAAATACCCAAATGTAGCTCATGTGATTCTAAGACATTCAGTGAAAGCGGATTCTCAAAATCCAACTCCGTTTGTGAAATAAAAATCGGAAGGCTGATTATCGGTATCGGTCGACACCGACTACGGACATTTTCCAAAATAATCCAGAAAATTTCCAGAAAATCCTGAAAAATCTACAATATTAGAAAATAATTTTGAAACTGAAATCAGGTCAATCGGAATACTACAGAAGTCAAATCAAATTTGTACTTCGTATCGCGTACAGATACGGTGATACGTACACCGGGGATCAGGGTGTTACATTTCTCCCCACCTTACAAAAAATTGCGTCCTCGCAATTTCAATCAGGTGTGAGAACAAGATTTTCAACCCCAAGGCCGAAAGGTGACGGGTTCACGACACTTCTGCTGCGCACTCTGCTATCTATAAGGCACTCGGGATAGAGAAGTAAACTAACACGAATGGGTTGGATGTAAGAAGATGCAAGGAAAGCGAGGAGAAAATCGGATATTCTGGGGGACAACTGGAAGGAAAGAAGGAAGACAAACGGGTCAAGAAATGAATTGTCAAGGTCATGGTATTCTTGTACTCATTGCTGGAATCCCCAAATTCAGATATAGATCAGTTAATCTGAACCTGATTGTACTGTTGGTAAGAGCCCGAGGATTAACCCAGGTGGTTACCCACACCAGGTGTGAACCTAGGCTCTGATACCACTATGTAACGCCCCGATTCCAAGGAAACGGAGACGTTATGGCGACGTACATACGCGAGGTAAAAACAACCTCACGCGTACGTTAAGCCTCAGTACAGTACAATACCTCCATATAGATCTGAGGTCCAGCATGAAAGCAGTACAAGAATACCTGCGAAAGAGGTCAGCGATCATAACAGATATGAAAATAAGGATAAATAAGATAACAGAAATAAAGCACTAAAATACCTATGAATAGTCCTGATGCGGAATCTCCCATGTGACTCCAAGGCACTCTCTGAAGCTATGGTAACTCGGATCTCCAATCTGGGCATGCAAACCCAGGGTCGTCAGAAAGCGACCTAGTGAGTGGTAAAACTGAAGGAGGCAATGCACAATAATAATAGATAATACATGCTGTTGGAATAGTGATACCATATAACAAGGATATATATATAAACAGTAGACAGAGTTAAACATGGAAGCAGTGCAAAGATATAAACAGGTCAACTTTTAATACTATCACTACCTAGCCGGTTATTATCAGGTCATATCTATAGTCGTGTCCAGTTTATGTAATAACTAATGTTGTCTAGTGGTAACGTACTAGACATGAACATGATAGTGGTGACGTGATAGAAGTGAACATGCAGATGAGCATATGTCTGCAACAATAAAATATATGCAATACAAAACATGCATAGTATGCCACTACATACAGTGTACCATATACCAGGTAATGTAACAAAGTATACATGAGCATGAGTAGTAGGGCACTAAAGAAAGTGTAACAGGAAACAGGTACAATAGCAATGTATACATGTCACATGATAGCAGATAAATGATCAGGAACAGTAACAAGTACAATGAAACATATAGCGGGCAGGTCATGTCAAAGTCATGTCATTTATACAATAGTAGCAATCAGTACCACGTGGTATTTTAATTACTCTCTTCCAGTGTCCCATACCACTAGCGGTTCATACTGGAGCCCGCACTCCAGTCGAACCCATCCGGACATGGCCTACGGGTACCATTATCCAAACGAGAGAGTAACCAAATAACAAGTGTTCCCGACGTCACTATTGTGTATACTGATTTTATTATGTTAATTGGAAACTCATGGTCGAGGAGTTCTTATCGGGTGGATGTATCCCGTGCATACCCGGGATCACGGCCTTAAACGGACCCCTGGCTGCTAAGACCAGGGCCCTCCGCTAAGAGGGGAGCACGAATCAAGTAACGGGAGCTCATGGAGCTAGTGGTAGGTAGCACTACCGTCCCCTGCAGTGGGACTAACAATATGGATCCAGTACATCACCCGATAAGATCTAATCAACCGTCAAGTCTCCCCCATACCCAAAGTTATCATTATTATCTGATATGTCAAGTATACAATGTGACAAGAACAAATAACAGTACATAATACGGGTAACATGATAACTGGACCAGAGCTCTGTTGATAGCGTAGAACAATATAACGGGAATCGGGAACAATATAACGGAATCAATATAACGGGAATAATATAACGGGAAACGGGATCAATAGATGTGGAAGTCCACATATAGCATATCAACAGCTCTCAAGTCCAGTATCGGGAATATCCATATCAATAACAGGAAACAATCACATAACATGAATACGGTAACATGGAACAATAGTACATGTACTATGAACAGGGATCCATAGAGAAAGCATACATGCACATGCAACAGTGATATGCAGAGAATCTATATAATGATGATCACAATATATGTGATGACGGTAGTCTGTGAAGTAGTGCATATGAGTAACTGATGTGACGTGTCACAGTATCGGTGCAACATGTATAAGTAATACTTATGGGCAGTGTCTAATATCATGTACAGTGAACTATCGTATCAGTGTAAGGATGATCATAATAATATGACATGCGGTACTTATCCTTGTACTAGTGGAACATAAATGTGTGGCCATAATCCATGTAACAGTACCTGTAATACTGGTAGTCCGTGTATCATATAATATCATGTCCTGTGAATTATAGTAACAGTATCTAGCATGCATGTCTAGTGACAGTGTTGTGTCATAACGTATCTGTGGAACCGTATGCAGGTAACGTTACTGTGATACGATACATGACATGATAGTGTCCAAACATATGGTTGAAAAAAAAAACACCTAGAGGGGGGGTGAATAGGTGTAAGTGCTAATCTAATAAACTAAATGCAAACTAAGTGCGCTAAATGCGGAAGCTAATGCAAATGTTGCACAAACTTGATACAATACAACAAGTGTAGCCGAATTCCCCTTGCGAGGCTCTGGACTAACTCCTCTTGATTCCCCTTGAAATGGGTTGAGGTGCTATGTGAAGCTCTTGTTGGATGAGTACAAGTTAGGCACACACACACAAGCAATCCAAGCAATATAAAATACACACAATCAAGCCAAGCATATAAGAATGAATAGCAATATGAATAAATGCAAGGCAATATGAAATATGCACAACACAAGCAATGTATAAGATATGTATGCAATGAATGAATGATGCTTGCACAAAGTAAAGAGAGTAAGGGTTAGAGAGACAATGGATCAAACGCTAACACAAAGATTTGTTTCGAGGTTCGAGCACCTTGCTCTACATCCCCGCCTACACCACCGTGTAGGATTTCCACTATCTCAACTCCCACCGAGGGAACCTCTACCGAAGAGGATTTCTTACAACCCAAGGAGTATCGAACTCCTCTCTCAATACAAACCACAACACCTCACACTAGAGGTGTCAACCAACAACCACACCTCTACCTAAGAGGCTTACAAACACAATCCCAATCACCTTACACTTGAGGGATCCAAACCAATACCACTCCGATCACCTCTACCGAAGAGGGATTCACAAATAAAAGGAGGGTTACAACACAAGAGGTTTACAACAACAACCTCAAACACTTTCTTTTTCTCTTTTTCCACAAAACAAGATCCTAATAGTTTAGGATAGAAGATATGGCTCAAGTGTGGAAACAATGTGTTTTGGAAAACAAGAACTCAAAGAAAACACTTGGGAAATTTCTTGTAAAAGATAAAGAATGAAAGCCAATACAAAAATCCCAAATTCCAATTTCTTTGATTTTTCCAAAACCCAAAAACACAAAGAATAAATCTTGTTAGCACTTAAAACTCTTTTAAAACTCTTTTAATCACTTTAGAAAACTGGTATTTTTCTTCTTGAAAAACTTAGCCAAAATCCCCAAAGAGATGGGGTTTATATAGCCCCTAGGAAAAACTAGCCGTTAGGCTGATGTGGCAGTCTGACCAACTGCCGGTCGACCGGCCCGGTCGACCGCCAACGGTCAAAAATGTGACCGTTGGGCAGCAGCGGTCGACCGGTCCGGTCGACCGAAAATTCCCGAGAGCAGAGCTCTCAACTCGGTCGACCGGTCCGGTCGACCGACTACATGTGTCGCCAGCGTGCACGATTGTGCACATCGGTCGACCGACCCGGGACCGGCCACTTGGTGCGGTCGACCGGTCCGGTCGACTGAACTGGCCTGGCAGGCACAGTGCAGGGTCAGAAAAACAGTGTAAAATATTTTCTAAAAATCTTTTAACACTTCTAAAAAATTCACAAAATTTGTTTTATCATTTTATATTAAAACATACACCTGTGATAAAAATTTCAAGACAATATATCAACATATCAATTTATTTTTGTGTCTTGCAAATTTTATCAAAAACAAAACTTGTATTTTTATCAAACTTGATTTTTCCAAAACATGAATAGGGATATCAAAATAAGTTTGTTTAGCAAGTTAAACCATGTATGTATAACTAGAATACATCTACTATACATATAAAATATGTAAACTTGTTTTGATCAACTATTCATAAAAACCAAATATCAAATCATAAAACGTGTGTGTTTTGTGCACTTGAGCATATCAACTAAACTAAGCTTTACAAATGGATCTAAAACTCTATCTAAACTAGGATACCTAAGTCTTCTTGACGATCTTCATCTCCAAGTAGACTCGCTCCAAACTCCGTGATTCTCCAAGTGCAAAGGTATGATCTTTAAGCTTTGGCACCGGAATCATCATGAATAGCTTCTAATCATCTTGTTGAAGCTAATCACCAACTAATATCCTGTTAATGATCTGAAACTTAGAAACACAAGAATATTAGTAAACATAACTACATGAGTGTTGATCATCATCAAAACTAGAGTGGAAGGCCATTGGGCCAACAATCTCCCCCTTTTTGATGATGACAAAACTCATGGAGTTATATATGCATGGATTAAAGATAAGCTTCAAGGAAGCTCCCCCTTAACTCATGCATAGGGATAAACAATAAATATATGCAATTAGTATTAAACATGAAACATGCATATGCATAAACAATAAATGGTTCTAAATATCAAATGGAATATTCAAAACAAAATAAGCTCTAGATACCAATTACAAAGCAAACTCTATAAATCAATTAAACTTAATATTCTTGAGATTAAAACATAATATATGCATATAAAACATAAGCATGCATATAAAACTTCATAAATCTTTCTCCCCCTTTTTGTCAATCATCAACAAAGGGGTAAACAATCAAAACCATAGATAAAATGAGGGGTAAAAATACTTCTCCCCCTTTTTGTCAATCAAAACAATGCAAACAATGTTCTCCCCTTTTTTGTCTAAAACAAAAAAAAATCAATAAGGGGTGACTACAAACATGATATCACTTAAAAAATATGTCAATGAAGCATCTTGATACCAATAAACAAGGATCAATATATGTTATATGCTATATACATTCATGAAGAGGAAGACGCTAAGTTAGCTTCCCTACACATATGCATTACATGAAGAAGGGATGACAAGCCCCAATTCACATAACACATATTATGTAATGCATAAGAGGAGATGTGAAGCTCCCCCTACACACGTATATCATATAAAGAAGAGTTGTCAAGCTCCTCAATTTACAATATACTCAACATGAATCTATATGTAAGAGAGATGTTAAGCTCTCCTTGCATATAGGAAATACAAATCAAAACTTTGAATATTTTCTTTAAACAAAATTTTGAAAATACCAATTGTAATTAAACATAACAAATTACCAATTGTAAAACAACATAACAAATTTGAATGTCTAAACACAAATTTTGATACCAATTGTAAGAATATATTTCATTTTGAAAATATATAAACAAATTTGATGTTGATATCATATGTTCAAAATAACAACTTTTAATCATAAAGAGTGGGAGTACAAATACCAATTGAAATACAAAATCAAATTTTCTCCCCCTTTATGAAAAACAAACTAAAGACATGCATAGTCTTGATAACAATTTAAAAGTAATCAATTTAAACAAAATTGAAACTCAAGCACTAGCATAAACACAAACATATATATGTATGAAAGATAGATACCAATAGAAATTGATATACTTGGAATTTAAAGCATACATACATACAAAACATATATGAGTATACAAGAAGATCAAAATGATACCAATTGAAAGAGTTCAATGATACCTATTGACATAACAATAAGTTCAAGTGTATACATCATATCATCTACCACCCAATCATAATTCAAGTTTTAAAGATTTTCAATTTAGGGCATACATGAACATGATCTCCCATCCTACCGCCCTTTAAGGTAGGGGTTTTCAAAAATAGATTTGAAAAAGTAGTTTTGTTTGAAAATCTCTACCATATGAAGAATACCGCAACTAGTTAAATGGAAAAATTTGTTAACTAGTGCGAAATCCTTCAAGCAAGGAATAAAACAAAATTGTTTTTCATAAACATGAAATTCACATCATATCAAACACTCAAGTTCAATTAGGCATAAATAAGACTCATGAAAACAAAACATGAGCAAGCAATAGATGTGAGTGTACAAATAATATGTGAAGATCGTAATCATGAAAAATATTTCATTAAGCTCAATTATTCCTTAAAACATAATTCCATCAAAAACATGAAAAATCATATAAAACTACTTATTTAATCTTCAAGGCATATGTATGTCTAATACAAGCTAAAATATACATACATATCCAAAACTCAACGAGTCCACTAAAGTATATTCATGAAGGCACGTGGCTCAAAAGATGTATATGTATAAGATTAGTTTGAACTAGATAGACATATACATGAAGTTAAACACAAATACATGAAACATGAAAAACTAAATTTTCATCTAAAAACCAATTTCATTTCAAGGTATATGTATGAATTGTCAATACACTAAATATACATACATATCCCTAAACACAATTTGAGTCCATATATATAGATTTGCATGAAAGGCAAATGACTCAAGGGGTATATATGTATATCTTAATGTTTTGACAAAATAAACATATACATGAAATCAAAAACTCATATAAATCCAAAAATATGAATACAAGTCTAAAATGTATGGATCATCAAAACTAGACTATACTAGCACATCTAATGGGTTCAAATAAGCATTCAAGCTCAAACATATATAGATTTATTTGTGGCCCACTATATGTACAAGTATAATTCCTAGTCTTAATGAAAACTAACATCTAAACAAGTAATCTTAACAAGAATCATCAAAACAAATACAAAAATCATCATGATAAAAGTCATCATGGAAAACTAAAACATGATTACTATGTAAATTCACATGTATTAGATTCATGATGTACATTATAGCTTAAACAAAAGTGAGAACACTAAGTATGGATTCATATAAGCATGTGTGTCTCAAATACTATACATGTATGTCAAGGATCTAATAAACATGGAATGAACATACTAATCCATAGACATCAAAAACATGCTAGTAACATTAAAACATGGAAAGCATGTAAACAATAAATGGGAGTAAAGGATTGTTACCAAAACCGAAGAAGCAACTTTCCTTGTTTCCAAAACTTGGTGGTCCTCTCCACCAACTCTTCCCTTGAAAGTGATGCATCCAATAGATTTCCTTTAAGTACGGAACGCATCCACTCCAAGGTGTCTTCACTCTCACGTCATGTGAGAGCCCACACCTACATCAAAAATAATAGAAGGGGTGGTCTTTGGTACCCATACTCTTTTGGGTCCATGGGGGTTAGTATCTTCTCTAACCCAAACAAACTTCTTGGCTAAATTTTCAACATGTAAACGATCATAGCAAAATTTAGCAAGATGGCCTTTTCGGCCACAATGTGTACATGTGTACACATGAGCATACTTGTGTTGATGGTGTCCATGAGGAGCATGTGTATGCCGTGAAGGGTGTGCATGCATAAAGGATGGAACTTGTTTCTTTCGAACCAAGGTTTCCAACCGTGAGTGGTTCATGGCACATTGGCTCATAGTGGAGCCCAAACAATCCATTTTCTTCTTTAACAAATTTATATCATTTTCGAGCATAGAAGAAGTGGAACATGCAATGGGTGATTTAGGTGAAACTACCCTAGCATGGCAAACATGAGAATCAATCTTATTTTGCAAAACAATATTTTTCTCTAAGCAAACATTTAAATCATTGGAAATAGAAATGATTTTGTTTTTCAAAACAACATTCTCTTTTAAAACAAAATCAACTTTAGAAGATAAATTTTCATTTTTCTTCAAAAGAATTTCACAATCATTTTTAGACTTTAAAAATTTATTTTCTTTTAAAGCAAGTTCCAATTGAGATCTCAATGAATCCCTTTCATTATAGACCTCAACCTTCTCTTGCAAAACATTGTCAAGTCTAGCATGCAAACACTTATTTTCTTTTTCAATTTCTAAACTTTTCTTTTTCAAAATCTTATATTTTTCAATTAACTTTTCACATACTATTGAAAGTTCTTCATTTAGAGCATGGGGATCAACAATATCATTACTAGAAGAACTAGCATCATCATCACTATCTAAGTGGGGTTCCGAATGTACCTCAAGGGAGTCATTCCCTTGGACCATATAGCATTGTTGTGGCTCGGATTCTCCACTAGATTCCTCTTCTTGTTGGATTTGGACTTGAAGCTTGGAGGTGGTGGTTGTTGTCAATTTGTTCCACACTGCAAAGGCGGAATCAAGATTAGAAACACGTAAAAGATAATCTTTAGATAAAGTGCTTCTAATAGCCTCTAGAGCTTGTGCATTGGCCCCTATATGATTACCATCACCAAGATAACATCTCTTGGTGGCGGCAAGGAAGACATGCAAACCTAGGGTCTTTAGGTACATGGACATCCTATACTTCCAAACATCAATGTTGGAAGGGTCAAAGCTAGGAGGGGTCATGAAGTCCATGGTAAACTATATATGAATGTGCAAACAAACAAATGCAAATGAGATTAGCAAGCAAATGGATCACTCCTAGGATGTTAAGCCTAAGTATCAGGAGCACTAGCTCTGATACCAATTGAAAAAAAAAAACACCTAGAGGGGGGGTGAATAGGTGTAAGTGCTAATCTAATAAACTAAATGCAAACTAAGTGCGCTAAATACGGAAGCTAATGCAAATGTTGCACAAACTTGATACAATACAACAAGTGTAGCCGAATTCCCCTTGCGAGGCTCTGGATTAACTCCTCTTGATTCCCCTTGAAATGGGTTGAGGTGCTATGTGAAGCTCTTGTTGGATGAGTACAAGTTAGGCACACACACACAAGCAATCCAAGCAATATAAAATACACACAATCAAGCCAAGCATATAAGAATGAATAGCAATATGAATAAATGCAAGGCAATATGAAATATGCACAACACAAGCAATGTATAAGATATGTATGCAATGAATGAATGATGCTTGCACAAAGTAAAGAGAGTAAGGGTTAGAGAGACAATGGATCAAACGCTAACACAAAGATTTATTTCGAGGTTCGAGCACCTTGCTCTACATCCCCGCCTACACCACCGTGTAGGATTTCCACTATCTCAACTCCCACCGAGGGAACCTCTACCGAAGAGGATTTCTTACAACCCAAGGAGTACTGAACTCCTCTCTCAATACAAACCACAACACCTCACACTAGAGGTGTCAACCAACAACCACACCTCTACCTAAGAGGCTTACAAACACAATCCCAATCACCTCACACTTGAGGGATCCAAACCAATACCACTCCGATCACCTCTACCGAAGAGGGATTCACAAATAAAAGGAGGGTTACAACACAAGAGGTTTACAACAACAACCTCAAACACTTTCTTTTTCTCTTTTTCCACAAAACAAGATCCTAATAGTTTAGGATAGAAGATATGGCTCAAGTGTGGAAACAATGTGTTTTGGAAAACAAGAACTCAAAGAAAACACTTGGGAAATTTCTTGTAAAAGATAAAGAATGAAAGCCAATACAAAAATCCCAAATTCCAATTTCTTTGATTTTTCCAAAACCCAAAAACACAAAGAATAAATCTTGTTAGTACTTAAAACTCTTTTAAAACTCTTTTAATCACTTTAGAAAACTGGTATTTTTCTTCTTGAAAAACTTAGCCAAAATCCCCAAAGAGATGGGGTTTATATAGCCCCTAGGAAAAACTAGCCGTTAGGCTGATGTGGCAGTCTGACCAACTGCCGGTCGACCGGCCCGGTCGACCGCCAACGGTCAAAAATGTGACCGTTGGGCAGCAGCGGTCGACCGGTCCGGTCGACCGAAAATTCCCGAGAGCAGAGCTCTCAACTCGGTCGACCGGTCCGGTCGACCGACTACATGTGTCGCCAGCGTGCACGATTGTGCACATCGGTCGACCGACCCGGTCGACCGGCCACTTGGTGCGGTCGACCGGTCCGGTCGACTGAACTGGCCTGGCAGGCACAGTGCAGGGTCAGAAAAACAGTGTAAAATATTTTCTAAAAATCTTTTAACACTTCTAAAAAATTCACAAAATTTGTTTTATCATTTTATATTAAAACATACACCTGTGATAAAATTTCAAGACAATATATCAACATATCAATTTATTTTTGTGTCTTGCAAATTTTATCAAAAACAAAACTTGTATTTTTATCAAACTTGATTTTTCCAAAACATGAATAGGGATATCAAAATAAATTTGTTTAGCAAGTTAAACCATGTATGTATAACTAGAATACATCTACTATACATATAAAATATGTAAACTTGTTTTGATCAACTATTCATAAAAACCAAATATCAAATCATAAAACGTGTGTGTTTTGTGCACTTGAGCATATCAACTAAACTAAGCTTTACAAATGGATCTAAAACTCTATCTAAACTAGGATACCTAAGTCTTCTTGACGATCTTCATCTCCAAGTAGACTCGCTCCAAACTCCGTGATTCTCCAAGTGCAAAGGTATGATCTTTAAGCTTTGGCACCGGAATCATCATGAATAGCTTCTAATCATCTTGTTGAAGCTAATCACCAACTAATATCCTGTTAATGATCTGAAACTTAGAAACACAAGAATATTAGTAAACATAACTACATGAGTGTTGATCATCATCAAACTAGAGTGGAAGGCCATTGGGCCAACAATGGTGACATAGTGTGCCGGATGTCAGTGGTCCATGAACATGACCTAATAGGTATCCAGTGTTATACTCTACGTCTATTACGTATCCGACATATTTAAGTACAGTGTTTATTACAATGTTTAATATGGTGTACCAATCAGGATTTACCGGTAAGTAATAAAGCAATCGAGTTTAATTTAATAGACTAAAAAGATAATTTATAAAATAAAAACACTCACAAACTGGTCATGGGAAGGTAGCTCTCGTTCCCACGATCGCAACGGATCCAGAATCGTCCAAATCGGAGTCCGGATGCTCCCGATATCGCCCGAATACTAAATCATAACAAATAGGGTTAATTATGTAAATAAACATAATTCAAATGCAATTAATAAAATGTCACAGGGGGTTTTTTGTAAATATACCTTTATTGGGTTTCGGAGCGGGTTTGACTCTTAACGGTCGGATCCAGATCCACAACCCATACCCGTTAACTTAAGTTAATGGGTAATTGGGTAAACGGGTTTGGGGGAAAAATAATAGGTTATATCCTTGAACCCAAATAGGATTTATTGGGTTTGGGTTTTACCCAAACCCAATAAACAGTCCCAGCAGCAGCAGCAGCAGCAGCTGCTGCCGCCGCCTCCTCTTGCGCGGCCAGCCGGCCAGCTCTGCTGGCCGGCGGCGGCCCCGGCCGCCGGCGGCGACTCAGAGAGAGAGAGAGAGAGGGTAAGAGAGAGAGAGAGAAAAAGAGAAGAAAGGAGAAAGAAAAGCAGCAGCAGGGGAAGAAGAGAAGAAAGAAAGAAAAAGAAAAGAAGAAGAAGAAAAGAAGAAGAAGAAAAGGGAGAAGAAGAGGGGTGCCCCCCTTGGCCGCGGGCCCCTGGCCGGCGGCATGGTGGCGCCGGCCACCTATGGTCGCGGGCGCGGGTTTATCCCCGCCCCGGCCTGAAACAGAGAAGAGGGAAGAGAGAGAGAAATTGAGAGAGAGGGAGAGGGATTGGGAGAGGTAGAGAGAGAAAGAGAGTGAGGAGAGAGAGAGAGAGTTTTGAGAGAGATTTAGGGGAAGAGAGAATTTAAAATAAAAAGAGAGAGAGAGAGAGAGAGAGAGAGGTCGGTTGCTACAGTGGGGCGGTGGGAGAACTCGCTGGAAGAAGGAGGAAGAAGAAAAAGAAAAGAAATAAAAAAAATTAATATATTTTATTGTTATTATATTTGCCCAAATTTTACCAGCTCCGAACGGTGCCTAAAAATTACAGAAAATAGAGAATATTATTCTGAGACGTAATATGAAGACGGTTTGTCGAAACTCAATCCAGTTTGCCAATTAAAAATCCCGGAGTGCCTCGCCGATACGGGCGACACCGGTTTGGCTGGATTTTCGATAAATTCTGAAAAATCCCCAAAAATACCCAAACGTATCTCATGTGATTCTAAGACATTCAGTGAAAGCGGATTCTCAAAATCCAACTCCGTTTGTGAAATAAAAATCGGAAGGCTGATTATCGGTATCGGTCGACACCGACTACGGACATTTTCCAAAATAATCCAGAAAATTTCCAGAAAATCCTGAAAAATCTACAATATTAGAAAATAATTTTTGAAACTGAAATCAGGTCAATCGGAATACTACAGAAGTCAAATCAAATTTGTACTTCGTATCGCGTACAGATACGGTGATACGTACAACGGGGATCAGGGTGTTACAAAAGCAAATAGGGTTAGATTAAACAAACTAAATAAAGATAGAATCTTTACCTTAAGGTGAAACCCTAGAAGAGTTTTCGAAACGATCTATTCCACCGAATCTAATTCTTTGAGCAATGCAAATGCTGTTTTAAGATTGACACACAATCCCACAAACAGTCCTAACGCTACTCCGAGATCGATATACGGTATCTGCCATACAGCAACTGATGCCCTCGAAATTAACACATAATCCCACGACGAACCTGGGTTGCTCTGTTACAACTTGTTTCGTACGAGGTAACAACAAATGAGAAATCCAGTAATAGAGATAGATGCGGCGGAGAAGTACCCACACGATAAGATCAGTGAAACAAGAGGGAAAAAAAGCAAGCCAACACAATATTTAACGAGGTTCAGCAATTTACCTACATCTTTGGGGTAAGGAAAGAGAGATTTTATTGATTCAACAATCAATACAAGGGAATACCAGTAGGATACTTCAAGGGATACAATTCACGAGGGCTCTCACCCATATTTATAGCCAGAGAGTCTCAGGGATTGAGAAAATCCCGATTGAATTCAACCCCCAAAAGGAAAGGAGTCCAAATTCTGAAAGGAGAACAGAACGTGTCTGTCGGCCGACCGGCTGGTCGGCCGTCCCGGTGACCGAGACCAACCGAGAGTTGTGCCTTTTCAGTCAGTCGACCGCGCTGGTCGACCGTTCCTTTGCCACAGTCGACCGGGCTACCCTGTGCATGTTTGTGCACACCGTCGACCGGGCTTATTTTGTCCTGCAACAAGTTTTGTTCTCGCTCCTTTTGGCTTCCGGTGTCTGCGCTATTTTCCTGATGAGTTTCTTTTGGCTTCCGGTGTCTGCGAGTTCTTTTTATTTCCTCCTCTATCTCCTCTACAATTTCTGATACCAATTGAAGGACTAAATTCGGGGCGTGGCTTTGATACTAATTAAAGGACTTGGGGGCATCATCCTAAAAGACTTGCCTTTTAGCTGGAGTTGTTCAAATTCTTATATACCGAAGACCAGCCTCACGTCTAGCCGATGTGAGACTATTTGTTCGACCCAAATCCCAACATTCTTTCACTGTATAAAGGCATAACCTTGTCATAGACATCATAAGGCCAGAGAAATTGCAACAACATATAAGAGCATCATATATCATTGAACTCACAGCAACATATAAAAGCATCATATTATGTTATAACAAAGGAAATTGCAATACCACAGGGGAGGCCTGACATTGATAAAAATTAATTCCATTATTTATAATATTTCAATAGATTACATCCAAGCTAAATTGGATCCAGGTCTAAACTTTAAAAGCACATTACAAACTTCTTTAAAATAGGAAAAAAGAAAAAGAATAAAAGGACTACTCAAAAGAACTAAAGAACTGGGAAAAAGAAATAATAATTTTTCGAACTCACACAGCGGAGCATACTGGGACGTAACAGCATAAATACCAGGAACAGGAACAGGACGTAATGCAGAATGCAGAGTAGTATTAAAACCTTATAAGTAGCGAGAGCTTCAGATTTCACCAGTTCAGCCTTTCTTGTTGGGCTCAAAAACATACTTGATCAGTGAATCCGTGATAGACAACAGCTCGGGGAACTCCTCCTTCAACTTTGAAGCATCCATCTCGTTGTTGCTTCGAGCAGCAACTATGACCTTGGCCTGTTCTTCAAGGGTGAAGTTGGACCATTTAAAGCTGGGTCGATATACTTCTTGTACATCTCCAAGATCTCGTTATGGCTCACAACACCAGGATTGGTGAAGTTCCATATACCCCGGAAGTTTCTTTTTGCCATCTCGACTGATATCGGGAGGAGCTCATCCAAGACTGTCATGCTGTTTGGGATGTTGACCACTTTGCTGTAACGGGAGATCTTTGTGATGAAGTTGCGTGGATTTGATAGGTCGGAGGATATTGGCATTCTGACTCTAAGGGTGCAAACATTCTCATATTCCTTCAAAAGCTCTTCAACCTGCATTGTCAAAAGAAAGCTTAAGAACAAGCAGCTTAAAAAAGGACACATAACGACTCCAAGGAAATCAGTACTTACCATTGCTTTGGTCTTTGAGTAGAATGATCCTGCAAAATTCGGTGTATCTTCCTCCTTGAACCAATGCCTGACCCTTCAGGGTGCTTAGCATCATACTCAAATATGCATCCAGTAGCATAATTCATCATTAGGAGACTATTCTCCCTGCAGACATCTGCCAGTGTCAAAGTACCCACAACATTTGTGCGAATTGTTTCCGGCTTGTGGGATTCACACCAATCGACATTAGGTCTACCAGTGACACCAGCGGCATTGAAAACATGTGTTGGCTTCACATTCTGAATATCCAACAGGAGCTGAGAACGCTCCTCAAGACGACCTTTGCCGTACTCGTAAGAAATACCTTGCTTCTCACAAATCTGTCCGAGAAGCCCCCCGATCCATCCAGTCCTACCATAAATCAAGAACTTCAAAGAAGGATTTTGACGCGAGCTGGTAGTGTTCTTTGAGGCCTCAACCAATGTTCCTGTCTGAGTGGGTTTCTTCATCAACTCAGGAACCATGCCCTTGACGTCCGCAGGCCCATCAAATTGCTTCTCAATCCCAGGCATCATCAGCATCCTTGGATGAGGTAAAAGAGCACCTGAGACATCGCCCCACCACTCAGGATTGCTTATGTACCACTCCATACTTTTCTTCAGTCCCTCTTCCCAGGTGGTTCGCTCAGACCAGCCCAGCTTCTTCAGCTTCTGATCATCTAGATAGTACCGCTGGTCGTTGAAGGGCCTGTTGTCCACAAACTTGATGACTGAGTCGGGATTCAGTGCGAAAAGCTTACAGATATCCTTCGCCACATCAATCACCCTCCTTTCTTTCTTTGTTCCAATATTATACACATGCCCAACTTCTCCTTTGTGAAGAATAACCTCGAAAGCCTCTGCAACATCTTCGCAATAGAGATAGCTCCTAACATTAGATCCGTCCCCATGAATTGGAAGTGGCTTTCCTCTCATGGCCAAGTGAATGAATTTTGGAATGAGCTTCTCAGGAAACTGATTTGGCCCGTATACATTGTTTCCACGAGTAGTTATAACGGGTAAACCGTAGGACCTTCCATAAGCCATGACAAGCATCTCAGCTCCAGCCTTTGTAGCAGAATATGGGTTTGTCGGAAGCAGCTGAGATGCCTCGTGGTTTCCAACAACAGCATCCTCATCGGTCTCTCCGTAAACTTCATCGGTACTAACATGAATGAACCTCTTGATCTGCCCAGTGACCTTGCAAGCCTCGAGGAGAACATGGGTGCCATAGATGTTGTTCTTGGTGAATTCAAAGGAATTCCCAACGAGTTGTCAACATGGGTCTGGGCAGCAAAGTGCATAATCGTATCAATCGACTCAGTAATGAGGAGGTAGTTGACGAGGTCAGCACTTGCAATATCACCCTTAACGAACTTGAAGTTGGGGGAGGGCTGTGATGGCAGGAGGTTTTTCAGGTTGGAGCAGTAGTCGAGCTTGTCAAGAACCACAACCTTGTACTGCGGGTAGTTTCGAACAAGGCGGTTGGCAACATGGGATGCAATAAAGCCAGCCGCACCAGTGATGAGGATGTTCTTCGGAGTATGGCTTGCCATGCTAATTTCTTCTTTAGAATTGGCTCTGTAGAAAAATCAAAAGAACTTTTTAATAAGAAGATCTTCAATCTTTAGCAGACACAAAAAGAATTAAAAGGCAGATAGGTAGAAATTAGGGTTACATGTCACTCAAGTAAACTAAATAGGTATCAGAAACGCGTTACATTTGCTTCTCTGGTTTAATGTTGTACATAATCGAATATGTGAAACGCGTTACATTTGCTTCTCTGGTTTAATGTTGTACATAATTGAATATGTGGTTTCTGATTGCAAGTTCATAAACTTTGCCCTGCTTGCGTAAAATACATTTTCATAACAAGATGCATGATATCGGATTTCCAGAAGATGGAGGGAGCTTAAATAAGTCCTGTATATTATATTTGCCTGTTTGCTCAAATGAGGTGCTTCAAAATTTCATTTTTATTAGTCTAGGAGAAATCACGGAGACATTAAACTACATGACAATTCTACAGGGATGCGATTTTGACACCAACGGAGATGTTGTTTAACTTTCATGTTGAATGATTCAGGTGTATAACAAGCAAGTACTCTACCAAATCTCTTCTTTTCTTCAATGAGAAAAGGAGGCTAATAGATAATAATGATGATGAGAAAACCCAATAAAATGGCCAAATCCCAATTGAGTTGTCAAGTAGTATCAAAAAGTTCAAATAACCCGAATAAATTTTCGCTTCTACATAAACTTCTAGCCTATGAGGTTTACACTTAAACCAAAAAAAAAAAAAAAAAAAAAACCCAAGGATGCACATTTCAAAAAGCACAACGCAATGCAGTAAGCAAGTGTAAAAAATCAATCACTTCTCATGATGCATGAATAATAGTAAATTTACCAAATCCTAAACCACAAAAATAATGAAACATGATCTAATCCAAGCAATTTACCAAACAAATACCTCGGGCTTGCTCTACAAAATTCTGAAGGTTCCACCTTGAAAAACCAATCCATCGACAAATCCCACCAAAAAATAAGCTTATGAAGAAGAACCCCCACACACTCAACAAACGCCCAAAAAAAAAAAAAAAAAAAAAAAGAAAGAAATCTGTTGTGTTCTGTTGAAAATTTACAAAGATCGTATATTATAAAACTCACAGTTCTATCCACAAACTGTGCAGAAAACCGAATGGCAGTTAGATTAACTACCTGATGAAATGAAACCGCATCAAATAGAGCTCATATCTACTGAGATCTCAAGTCGAGATCTCGTCCTATTACATCCAATTGCATCGCATATACAAAAGATAGAATCAAATAAAAGGAAACAAGCAGCGCAAGATCTATAATAATAATAATAATAAAAGAAGCAAATTGTTAGTTCAGATCTAGAGAGAGAAAGAAGAGAGAGAAAGAGAGACTAACAGCCACAATGCGAGGGAGAGAGGACGCGGCAATGGCTCTCTGTGAGAGGGGAGGAGGGCGATATATAAGAAGCGCGTGGGGTGGTGAGGATGAAATAAATTTTTTCGAGGGTGTAAATTGCAACTAAAATATAATTTCAGAACAGAGAGGATTTTGATTCTGAGAAGAAACAAGAGGGGAGAGAGAGGGGGGAAGGAAGAAGGAGAGTCCACGCGAATTGGATACGGTTTATGTGTGTGAGTCACACACATACAGTGAGAGAGTCACAAAGACACAGTAAATTAAAATTCTTATAATTTTTATAATGTGTGTGAAGTCCACACGCGAATTCGCCCAAACAGCGTGTGTAAACCCGCGTTGTGTGGGATCTTTTCTACGGTCTTTCTATTTCAACTTATATTATTTCAAACTAATTTATTTTTTTAGAAAATTGAAATTTATGCATACGGGATTAATTGAATTTATTTTATTGGAGAGGTAGGAAGAGAGAGCTTATTACCAGAAAAAGTAAAAAAAAAAAAAAAAAAAGACTCACTTTGATTAATTCTTCTACTCTTTCAATGGACGAACCACTGCTTTGATTTTTCTTTTCTCTCTTCTGTGCGTTCTGATTCAATTGACAACCGCAGTCTTTAATAACCTAACATTAAACCTAATTTGAGTCGGAGTACGTCTCGAATAAATGAAAAAGTAACAGGAAAAGGGAAAAGAAGAACAGAGATTCTATCCTACGGTAACTGTTAAAAACTAAGACCTACTCATATTAGGACTTTGCAATAATTTTTCTTAATTAACTTTTTTTTTAAAACTGTTCTCAAATTTTCTTTATGCTTAATTTCATCCATCAATGCATTGATGAATTTAGTGAGCTGTCAAAAGACGTACCAAAGAATCTGAACCCTTGAGGAATTACGTGGTGGGTTTTTTTCATAAGAGTAATTTTGTGGGGTTATAATATAAATTTTATTTTGCGAGTGACAGAATAAATATAGTAAAAAAGAATTGCAGTTTCTTGGAATTTATATTGTTCTCCAATCTCTCTTTGTTGCAACATTGCCTTCCTTTTCCTTATGAGAGACACTGGATTTGAATCTTTTGTGAAAATAAAAAATTAGCAATCGAATTTATTTTCAAATTAAAAATTGGCGGCTCAATAATGTGAGTACGTGGTACTTTTCTAAAGAGAAGCCTTTTTTCAATTATGGATAAATTTGTAGAGGCTTAATTGATATAATTTTTTTTGGGTGGGTTTTTATAAGAATAAAATTTATATAAATTTTGATTTTTATGAGTGATTAAATAAATCAGTCTAAACTTTTTGTAGGGTTTGGCGATTTATATTTTTCTTCAAGTTTCTCTTTGTCGTAACATCACGATTCTTTTTCTTGTGTAATCTTTTGGAATATCAAATTAGAATTGGAATTCTTTTATGAGATTGGAGTGTAGAGATTCATTTTTGCGAGTTTATTGTTCAAAAGTTCAACTTCACAATTTAATGTAGACAAGGACTGGGGCCACATAAGCAAAATTTAGATAAATAAATCTCTTTTTTTTTTTTTTTTCTTTTAGGTTTCTTTCAGATTATAGGTAATCTTTCAGATTAGGCAAGCGCGTGCAGAGCATGTATGAGATGGAATCAGCATTACTGATCATGACACATACCAGCTTAATTATATATAATTAATCAAATTCTGTCCATTTCAGTCCTAATAAAATAACCTGTAGCATGACATAGATGCCAACAGCACCCATTCCCCAGCAAGAATCAATGGCACATGAAGGAGTATCTTCCCTTTATACTTGAAAATTTTATTATATAATATATGCATGCATACCATGCATCTTGTACTCTGATTTGGACCCCAAATCTAATCAAAGCTTATGTATCATTATTACTTTCAACATTTACTCAAAGAGTGAACTAGATTACTGTTGACAAGACTAGATTCAAACAATGACGAAGTAAGGACTTTAAAAACAAAAAGTACAAAATAACAAATCAGATGCGTCATTAGTTGTCAACATCTCTTAAAAGAACTAAAGTATTTTTTCGCGCAACGCGAGAGGCACAAATCGAGGACAGAGAGAATCTTTTCGCGCAGGGCCGGAGGGGCACATGCAAATCCTCCCCCCCCCCCCCCCCCCCCCCAACGCCAAAAGCACCTACACTCGTGCGCGCGCACATGGCTTTAATTATCATTTATAGACACGAATTGCTTTTTTCTCCTTTTTTTCCCTTTTTTGTTTGATTTTTGTGTGGAAAAGTAGTAGCTTGTACAAAAAAAATGTGTGAAAATGGGTACATGTATGTTTGGTTTTGTTTTCGAATGGTTGGAGTTGAGTGTGATACACGGAGAGGCCAGAAATGGTTTTACGCCTAACATGGAACCCAACGGGGTCCAGTCGGTGTTGTTAACCTTTTATATTTGAGAGGTTGTTTGTTGGATGGCAACCTTTTTGTCTAAGACCCTGATTGGCAAGGAAATCAGCGTCACAGAAAATTAACTGCTACCAGATTTCTGTTAAGAAAATGTGAGCCCGACAACAATAAAAAATTTCAATGTTATCTTCTCATTTTGAGAGGAGAGCACTGGGTTTAGAGAATAAAGGTGACACATTTTTTTTGAGCTTTTTTTTTTAGTCAAACAAACAGTTCAACGTGACAAAAAAGCCTACTGAGTCCACACAATTTTGAGGAAAAACTGAATTTTCAACCCACTTTCCGCCAAAACGGGCAGGCCCTAAACGTGTAAGGTAAATAATTTTCAATCTATTCATTTGAAAGATTAGGACGATATTGTGATGCAATGTTAATAAATATTGATTTAATCCAATGACAATATACTAGTGTTTCACATAGGGGTTGCTTGGATTCAAGTAATCGGGCGAAAGTGAGGAAGTGGGAGTGTCATTTCTCACTTTCGCTGTCCATCTAAACACTGAAAAAGGAAAATAAATTTTTTTCTCTTTTTTCTTTTACACAACCATTTTCTCACTTCAGATGTGCTACAGTTAATTTTGTGGTCATGTAAATCTTACTTGCAATTTAATTACAATACAAATTTTTTTCTTAATTAATTTTTATTTTAATATTATTTTACGATCAACTTTGTGGTCAACTTTTTCACTTTCACATTATCAATCAAACACCGAAAAAGACATTATATTTTTCCATTTACACTTCCCAACTATCATCCAAACTCCGGAAAAGAAACATAAATTCTCATTTTTCAAAAGAAAAAAAATCCTACTCTCACTTTCTCACTTTCACCCGCATCCGGGCATCCAAATAGCCTTGTAATGTATCTCGTTTAAGTGTCTCGTTTTAGTAATTCTGGTTCTTACAGATAAGCCTAAGCCACTGTAGACTGTCCAAAAATCACTGAGGACAAGTCATCAGAAAGCAGAGTCCAAACTCCAGATGTAAGGCTAATCATAGCCACTAGCGCAGCATCAAGACGCGAGGATTAAAATCCGCGTCTCAACATCACTATAAGGACCAAGACGCAGAGCTTGAAAGCCACGCCTCATCATCACTGCAGTACCAAGACGCAAGGGTCGAAACCCGCGTCTCTGCTTCATTGTAATGGCCAAAACGCAGAGCTTGAAACTTGCGTCTCAGACATCTATGCAATACCTAGACGCAGAGTTCGAAGCCCGCGTCTCACATAAAGCTTGACACAGAACTTGAAGCTCGTGTTTCAACCAAACGCGAAGCTCGGTTGAAATGCGAAGCTCAAGCGTTACCTCAACGGTTAAACGCGAGGCTCGAAGTCTGCGTTTCAACTACAAAGGAACCTTGTGTCTCGGTTATAACTGCTCTCATTATTAGGTCAATTACTGCCCACATAATAGAGTTAACCTCCATTATGAAGTATTTTTAGGGGACAATTTTACCCCTAAAATCCCTATAAATAGCTCAGTTTGCTACTGAAGAGGGGTCGGGGAGTTGGTCGTCAGAAGATTTAGGCAAAAATCAGAATCTTTAGCTGAGGAATACAAACGAGTTCAACTCTTCCAACAACTTGCTGAGTTCAAGTTTGTTCTTTCTTAAAGTCTCTTTGAGATTTTTGTTGGACTGGAGCTGTGTTACTTCGTCTATCGTCCAAAGAGAAGATTCCCAGAAGATCGTGACGTTCACCCGGTCAATAGAAAACAAGATTCACTTTCCACCGCTACATCAAGAACCCAGCACTATACAAAGGAAGATTTGGGCTTGATATCTTCCCTCTCTTGTAATTAGATTATTGATCCGTTTTAACTTTCTTTACAGTCAAATAAAGAATTTACATGCTTTCAATTTTTTCCATGAAACAAGAGATGGTGACTCCGCTGGGGACTACTTTCTCTACTGATGAGCAAGTCGTGGTTCAAGGTGACGTCACCTGCATGGGAAGAACGATCGAATCACTTGTTGTAGAGTTCGACCACGTAAAGTTTGAAGAGTTCTTCTCTTCTGGCTCCAAGAGCCTGAGGGTACGACAGTACCGCATAGTCTCCTTAGAAATCTGCTTTCAGGTCCCTTCGAAGGCTTCTCCGAATGTGGTCTCTGCAGAGAACATCATGGCCGGGGGTATCACACGCGAGGCCCGCGTCAACGTCTTCCACGAGACCCGCAAGGTAAGCGTTGTCGATGGTCAACCAGCTCACGCCCGTCCTCTTCCTCAGCTCCAGGTTACCAGAGATTTCCAACAACCCGGGCGGCGTAACCGGAACGCCGAACGTCGACAAAGGCGATGCACACGTCAACTACAGACGTAAGAAGCTGGAACAACTATCTGTTCAGCAGATACAGAACGCGAGGCTCAAGCTCACGTCTCTTCTGAGTTACGTCAGACGCGCGAAGTCCGTGTATAGAGGCCAAAGCGCGAAGCCCAAAAGGCTTGTGTTTCTGAGACTTCACCTCTCAAACGCAACGTTCAACAGCGTGAGGTCCGTGCCTCTTCTCAGATACACGAGACCCACGTCTCTACAACCAAATGAGGGATTCAAAAACTCTGTGTTTCCCAAGTATCGCTAGACAAATACGATAATTAGCAACGCGAGGTCCTCGTCTCTTCTCAACAGAAGCACGAAACCCGTGTTTCAAATCTAAAACGTGAGAGTCGCGTCTGTTCTACAAAACGCGAGCTCCGCATCTCAAAACCCTGCGTCTCAGATTTGCGATACAAGGATGGCTCTCAGAAGCTAAAAAGCCCTCGAAAACTCGAGGCTAATCTCTTTGATCCCTCTCCGACAGAGCTCAGAGATTATTTGACAAAGAAAAGGAGTGCTAAGCAGATTGCTCCATCCTATTGCTATGAACAGCTCATCATGGCAATGCTCTCCGAATGTCGCTGCAGCTCACATGTGAGCAAATAGTCGGTATTCAGACCATTAACCTGAACTTCCCGATCAACCAAAAGATGTCGTTCCCATAGAAGGGGAACCTTCTCTGACACAGAGTACCCCAAAGTCACTACAAACATGGCAGGTTCAAGCATTATGCCAAGCAGAAGTAGGAAAAAACAACCGGTGTCAGCTCTAACGAGTCTGATACGAAACCAGAAGGAGTGTATCGGCATACCCGTGAAGTTCACCTAGAGAGGGGGTGAATAGGTGATGGCTAATCTAATGGTCACTTAATGCCAAATAATGCGGAATTAAAACTATTATGACCTAAACTAAACTCTTACACTAAACACCATGTATAACACAAGAGTGTTGCCGAATTCCCCGTGAAGGGCTCTGGACAAACTCCTCTAGACTCCCCTAGATAAGGGTTGAGGTGCCGCGTTGGCTCTCTTGGTTGAATACAAGTGTTAGCAAACAAACCCAAGCATGTATATCAATTAAGCACAAAAGTATATCAAGCATATAATGATAAACACAATAAAAGCATGCAAGATATAAACAAGAGACAAAGAGAGAGAGAGAGAGAGAGAGAGAGAGAGAGTGAGTCATCGCAAACACAAGGGATTTGTTTCGAGGTTCGAGCACACTTGCTCTACATCCCCGCCTTCGACACACGAAGGATTTCCACTATAATCAATCCCAATGGATCACTCCTCGGTGCCGCAACACCTACAAGCTCTCGGACTCCCTAGTCCGTACACCCGCAAGCCCATCGGCTCGCTGAGGCCGCACCTCAACAACAAGTTCGCACCCGAACTCGAAACACTGCGGACACACACGTCCGCCTCCTCAAAGTACAAAGAACAAGTCTTTGGTGATCACAACACTTTGATCACCTAAAAACAATCTCACTACAACACTCCTATAAGATGAATAATCAATGGGTTGCTCAAGTGTTTGTGTGAGAAAACAAGGAAAGAGATGGTGGAGGAAAACTCAAAGAATCACTTTTAACACTCTTGATAAAACTCTCCTTTTGATTAGAAATATTTGCTCTCAATTTTGTGGAGAAAACCTCTTAAAAGAATAGGAAAAACTGGCACAAAAACTCTCCCAAAATCTTAATCAAAACAGCCCCCAAATGTCCCAATTTATAGGGATGGAAAAACTAGACGTTGGAGGTCTGTCAGGCCTGTCGGTCGACTGCCCGGTCGACCGGCCAACGGTCATATTTCAGACCGTTGTGCCATCGGTCGACCCAGGATACAGAGAGCAAGTCTCTCTATCCGGTCGACCGCTCGGTCGACAGGGGCTTTCCAGAGAGCAGGGCTCTCTGGACGGTCGACCGGGTCGGTGACCGGCCCTCCTGTCAGAACTGGCGTGCACGTCTGTGCACGTCGGTCGACCGCTCGGTCGACCGACTTCAAGCTGCGGTCGACCGTCCGGTCGACCGGCTGAAGCCAGACAGAAAACTTAAGGATTTAAAACATGGTCTTTTTGGCTTAAATAAAATCCCATAAAATACTGAAAAATCTACAAAAATAGTTTTACCAATATACTTTGATAAACAAACATGCTTGCACAAAATCAAGGCATGTTACAAATGATTTGGACTATTTTTGTAATATGGAAAAATTGGCTCAAATGAAAATAGTATTTTCCAAAAATGGTTTTTCTAAAACTTATCTTTTCCAAAACTTCTCCAAATACAAAAACAAGATATTTAACAACTTTGAAAGCATAGAGTGTATGGATATGATCCACTACACAAACATGGTGAAATATCTATGTTTTTGACATTAAAAACATGGTTTTGGTTAAAATATATAAATTAGAATACCAAAAATCAAACATGTATTTTTTCAAAGTAAAATTCTTTTCTAAAACAAAACTATCAAGAGTGTGTGTGTAAATGTACTTGAGCAATCCACCAACTACTCTATCCTTTACATTTTATCTAAAACAAAATCTTATAAAACAAACCTAGACTCAAGTCATCATCTTCTTAAAGTCTTCACTTGAAGCCTTCTTGACTTGGTCCAAACACCGTGCAAGCTCCAAAACTTGACTTCAAATCCTTTGTTGAAGCTATGCACCTACTAAGATCTTGATCATAAATCTATCACTAATTAAACACAAGATCATTAGTACTATAATTACATGAGTTAATCATCATCAAAACTAGAGTGATGGGCCTTCGGGCCAACAACCCGTACTCGGACTGGTGCGGCAGCCTCAGTTGATTATAGTGCCCTAGCCTAGGACATTGAAGTGAGTGAATCACACTCTCCATCGCGGAATCATAGGCCTCGAACTCTTTTGTAGAGAAGGAAGCCTTCGCGTATATGGCAAACACTCCTGAGGAGACGTCCAGGCGTTTAGAACAGCAAGCTCAGGTCCAAAGGGAACAATTTGATATTCGCGCCCAATAAGAATCTATCGATACCCTCAAGCAGATGTTTGCACAATTGCTTGAGGATAAGAAGAAGTTGACGGCCAAAACTTCTTCTAAGAAGTCTAAAGGCAAGCGGAAAGAAGGGGAGAGTTCATCTTCTGTGCATATAGAGGAGGAGAAACAATCCAACTCTGAGTCCTCTAAGTCTTCATCTCAAGAGGGAGGCAATCCAGAAGATGGGGGTACTCATTTTAAAAGAATGAATGAACTAGAGCAGCGTCTGGAAGCCCTTACTAATCAGAAAGGCCTCCAAGAAGCTGGAGTAGTCCGGCCATACCCGACAGAATGGGATCTTGTCCCATATCCTCCCAAGTTCAAAGCTCCGACCCTACATGCCTTCGACGACAAAGGGTCACTGAACCAACACATCTATTACTTCAAGTCTCAGATACGGAATGTAGTAGATAACAATGCCATCTTGGCGCATTTGTTCATCGGTACTCTGAAAGGACTTGCCTTCGAATGGTCATGAAGCTCCCAGAAGGCTCCATCAAGAACATGGGGGTAATTTGGAGAAGCTCTTTCTTACACGCTTCTTCGAAGAAGACTCAGAGATTGCAATGCCCACTCTCCTTGCAACAAAGCAACGAAAGAGAGAGTCGGCCAAAGCATTTATGGAAAGGTTTCAGAATATGGCACTCCGATGTCCTAGCGATATGACCCAGGCCACCCTAGTGGAAACATGCCGTCACAATTTGCAAACTTCGCTCCTAACCCAGATAGGAGTTGCTGAAAGCTGCACCTAGAAGCAGTTGGTCCAGTAAGGTGAACAGGCTGAAGAGATTGTCGCCAGGGTTAGGGCAGAAGAAAGCATGCCTCGACCCGAAAAGTCGACAAGGCGCGCGCCAGAAGTATCTTTCTAATTAAAAAGGAAAGATACATTGGCGACAGAGATAAAATCTCTCATTAAATCTCAGTCGACCAGATGGGGTGGTTCTTCAAGTCTACCGCGCGCCAACAGGCAATACTCCTTCAAAGACGAGCACGTCAATTCGTTGTTCAAGTTACTCGACAAGAGTAATAGATTGAAGCTTTCTGAATCTAGATGTCCTGAGGAGGTCGGCAAGACCAACAATCCTAATTACTGCTTGTATCATAGGATGCTGGGGCACCCTCTCAAGAGCTGTTACATCTTCAAAGACATCCTCTAAGCTCTAATTGATGCAGAAGTGCTTAAGCTTCGCCCAGAGCAAAAGAAAGTGATGGCAAACATAACATCATTTCTTCAGTTCGGGGATCAACCTCCGACCCCGGCCGGAGTAGCTCCTATCCCAAAAGGGGAACTAAAAATGATCAATACAAACCCGCATCACCAGCAAGAGAAAGGTCTCGTGCCTGTTCCTATGCCTCAGGGAGAAATTATGTGGGTTCATCCCGACCTGGTGGAAGGCCAACAATGGACTATTATCACCAACAGGAAGTCCAAATGCAAAGCAAAAGCTTCGTTATGCAATATGTTGTGTGCCTCTTTTCGGGAAGGAAAAACCGATGTCCCCTCACTAACTGACTCAGAGGAGGAGACAGTCGTCCTTGCTATAGAGCTCAATGCACCGCTCGTAGCCGAAACTCATTTGGGTCAGTCGTACTTGAAGAAGTACGACGAGATGGTGACAAGTCCTCTTAAACCCATCCCCGAGACAACAAAGCCATCTACGAAGCAACCTGTGGAGAAGCAGAAGGAGCTTCGGTATTCCAAGGCTCTCCCGAAGGACAACGCGTAAGGATTTTCAACACCTTACCGCTTTGATGTCTTGGCTCAACTGGCCAATATCTCAGCGAGGATCACCCTTTACGAAAACAAACTCCTTCAATCAGAATAAAGAAAACTTGAATCCAATTCGGACTCAAAACACTTTCAATTAGAATAAAGAAAACTTGAATCCAACTCGGACTCAAAACAGATCCAGAAAAGGAAACTGCCATATCTGACATTAATCAACCTTCACGATGTATTCATATCATAATCCTAACACGAAAATGATTAAAGAACCTGATATCCATATAACAATCAATGCGCAACACTCTACTGAATGAGATTAGATAAATCAAACTATCTTGAATTACAACAAAGATGGTCACAATAAGCTTGTCTTAAATTGCTTAGCAGGTCTCAGCATCGAAAAAAACATACCAATTATTATATGTTAATTACAAAATGCCAAATATTAAGACAAGATTAGCAACAATAAATCACATGGGAAAGGGGAGAGTCTTGCCACAGTGTTAATGATGGGTCACATAAAACTTCATAGAAATCAAATTTGAACCTCCATAGAAAATAGGTGATAGAATTTAAGGTTAACTGAAACACACCAGAGAACAGAAGGTTTCATCATGCACTTTAAAGATCTAGCAAACGGTCAAAAAGTTTCTCTACCATGTTAGAATTGGGAAGTGGCGGCTAGGGCTCTAGCCTCAGCTATCCATAGGAAATAGGTGATAGAATTTTTTGCCTAATGACTTAAAAGGCCACTTCTTAGCTTTTGGATGATCAAGTTCATATTGTTCCTGTAGCATATAACAAGTATTTAATTAAAAATAACCATGTTTAGTACATTTGGAAATATAAAAATAACCTCAGCTATCCACCCAAATCCACCAATTGTTAGGCCCTAAACCCAAATCCAACAATCAAAAATCCAAAACTAATATACTCTCTGGATCTCTAGTGAGTTACACTGAAATTGACAGAGCGTGATCACCAACTACAATTTGAAGGTGAGTTGTGAATGTTTTTACCTAGCTATGCTGCTACTGGGCTTTAAAAAGTTGCTTCGTAGTTGGGGAGGTTAGTCAGTAAAGACAATTTTGCCAAAGGTCGACCGACAGTTGGGTCAGAATGAATTCTGGACCCGACCTGGAGCTGTTTTGGGATTTCTTCTCCTCCCTATAAATAGAGGATGTGAACCACTAATAGGGTTGATTGATTTTTTGAGAATGTTCCTGAGAGAGCTAATTGTAATCCTCTTATATCTTGTGTAAATCATCGATATATCTCTCTTCTGTCCCGAAGATATAGGCATCTTATCAAACCTCATAAATCTTGGTCTCCCTCTCTTTGTGTGTGTATTTGTACATCTAGGGTTTATGTTCATGGCATGCTTCAACTGCTAACAAGTGGTATCAGAGCTCTAGGCAACGCTTGACTAAGTTTGGTCGTCAGATCGTTGATTGGAAGCTTGGATTTTCAGGATCTGAAGCTTTTGTTGGATAAAAATCAGATTTTTATTGGATAAATATTGATTTTTTATCGTATTGACTCTGGTCTACAATTGTTGGGTAGATGGATCTTTGGTTTGAACCTTGGATCTTGGAGATTGGAAGATTTGGTTGGTTAAAAATCAGATTTTTACCATGTTGGATATCGTCTTCAATCTTGGTGAAGATATCAATTGGAAAATCATCTTTGAGCTTCAATTAGAGGTAAAAAACTGAACTTTATCATTTGTAGTTTCATTCCATAGTTATTCCTTTTATGTAATTGTGGGATTTTGGAGAAGTGGCCGGAGAAACATCGAGTGGAAGTGATTCTTTTGTAGTAAAGAATATTCAGAATGTTCATTACATGAAGATAGATGCGGTGAAGTTTGATGGTACAAATAATTTTAGATTGTGGAGATGCGAGGTAATGAATGCGCTAAATGCACAGAATTTAAAGGATACTCATGAACATCAAGAGAGACTTACAGAAGTAAATGAGAAGGTTTGAAAGAAGATGAATAGGACGGCGTGTGATATCATTAGGTCTTGCTTAACACAAGATCTAAAGTATGATGTGATGAATGAGACTTCTGCAAAGTCAATTTGATGAAGAGCGTCGAGAACTGCTTTTGAAAGGTGGAATCTCCATTAGTTATCACATCAACAACTATACAAAGTTTCTCGCGGATTTGAAAATTTTGGATGTAGTGATCGAGGATGAAGATAAAGTGTTGATATTATTGAGTTTTCTCCCCGATGAGGGATATGAGATCTTTGTGCTTACCTTGATCAATGAGAGGACACTCGTAGCTACAGTGAGGTGACCGCTGCTCTTGTGAACCTTTGAATTGAGGAGGAAGGATAAGGAGTGTTCTATCAGTGACACATCGACAGAGGTATTGACCGCGAGAGAAAGTAGTCTAATCCAAAGAAGAAGAAATCAGCAAAAATTCAATTAGAAGCCCATGGTTGGTAATCACAAATTAAAAAATGATTAGAGTGTCTTCTGTAAAGAGAAAGATACTAAAAAGTGATTGTTCAAAACTCAATAAGTCCAAGAAAGAGTCACGATCAGAGGCCAATGTCGTGAGGTCAGATGGTAATGATTCTGACTCTTCTTACTTTTCACTTTCTATTAGCCCATGAGGTTGTCATTCAGATGCGTCTGAGTGGGTATTGGATACAGGCTCTACCTATCACATTTGTCCTAGAAGGGAGTTGTTTGCTAACTTTGAGGAGCTGGATGGCGGTTTGATGTCCATGGGAGATGGCCATACCTGCCGGTTGGTTGGTAAGAGTACAGTTTGTATCAGGATGTATGATGGGACATTGAGAGAGTTGAAGGAGGTGAAATATATTCCTGATATGACGAAGAATATAATCTCAGTTAGAGCTTTGGAAGCGGAGAGCCTCAGAAGGACTCTTGGAGAAGGCATACTCCAGACGTCTAGCGGTTCGTTGGTTGTTCTGAAAGGCATTTGATGCAGCAACGTGTACTACTTAATGTGTAGGGAAGTTACTGGATTGGTGTCTTCAAGATAGTTGGATGTCGATTCTACCAGATCATGGCACAGTAGGCTTTGACAAGTTGGCTTGAAGTCAGATCATGCATTGAGAGGTCTATCGGACTGCCATTTGGAAGTACGTGACAGTTGTTTTCTAGACAAGAAGAAGGTGAAACTTGGTACCGATGCTCACCATTTGTTTGGTCTTCTTGAGTTGGTTCACGTAGATGTTTGAGGTCTTGCATCACTTAGAGGCCATAGGTACTATGTCTCTATTGTAAATGATTATTTTAAGCGTGGTGGTGTATTCCCAATAAGACAAAGAGTTGAAGCCCTAGGTTGGTGAAGTAGAAGGAGCTGATGGAAAATCAGACAGGTAGGAAGATCAAGATGCTCCGGTATGATCATGTTGAGGAGTATAAGGATTCTTTCCTGCAATTTGGCTAGAACAATGATATTGTTACCCACTTCACAAATGGGAAAGATGGTGTAGCCAAAGAGATGAACCGTGCCTTGCTGAAAAAGGTTCGATATTTGTTGTCTAATGCTTCTTTGCGTTGATGATCTATCACGAGCAAACAATAGAGAAATACCGAGTTGAAGACTCGACAGTAGAAGCTAAAGCATAGAAGATCTATCACTAGTAAGCAATTGAAAACTAAATCACCGCACAACCAAAGAACACAAGATTTAACGTGGTTCAATAATGTGCCTACGTCCACGGGGAGAAATCTTTATTGAAAACAGAGAAGAAAATATAAGAGTTACAAGAAGATCTCTCTCTCACAACTCTCAATGGTGAAAATCTGAAATTCTCTTGAAGATACACCTTCAAAAGATCACCCTCAAGTGGTTTATATAGCATCTAGGATGATCCTAGTCCTTCACAAACTCCAATAATCAAATCAGTACCTCCTCAGAGAAATAAGAAACTCATATTCAAACTAAAACATGAGATAGATCCGTATTAGAAAACAGCGAGAACCTAAGTTCTTCTTTAATAAATATAAGGCACTCAAATACTAACAATCTCCACCTTGACTGATGTTCATTGAGTTTCTCTATAGAAATTGGCCTCTGCTTCATTCGCCTTCCTTTCTATCCCTTTTGTGACTTTACATGACTCCCTCCCGAGAGCCCGTTCGTCACTTTACCTTTGGAGAACCTTAATGAAGTTCAGAGATGTTCTGAACTTCTCTATTGGGATGGTCTTTATCATCATATCCGCTGGATTCTTCTTCGTGTTGTAGAATAGGCGTACCTTCTTTCATCCGAATGCTGTATAACTGCTTGTTCATAAAGAGCTTGTTCGATAAACTCTTCGTCATGTAAAGGCTCTCCAGCTTACACCAAAGATCAGCAATTGTTTTCTCGTTCATCACGTTATAGAGGACCTCATTTGATAGGCTCAGTATGATCGTCACTTTTACGCGAAAATCAATGTCGCTCCACTTATCATCCTTCATATTCTATGGCTTCTTCTTAATACCAAGCAGGGCTTTGTGTGTTCCCTCCTTCACGAGCAACGATGTTACTCGCATCTTTCCCATCAAATTTTTTCATCTCAAACTTAGTTGTCGTGGTCATCTTGCTAGCCATCACTCTGATACCAATTGTTGATGATCTATCACCGATCAAACAATAGAGAAACGAGTTGAAAACTCGGCAGCGAAAGCGAAAGCGTAAAAGATTTACCACTAGTAAGCAATTGAAAATTAAATTATCACATAGCCAAAGAACACAAGATTTAATATAGTTTGACAATGTGCCTAAGTTTACAGAGAGGAAAGGAGAAATCTTTATTAAAAATAGAGAAGAAAATACAAGAGCTACAAGAAGGTCACTCTCTCACAACTCTTAATGGTCGAAATCTGAAACTCTCTTGAATTCTTGACACATCTTCAAAAGGCCACCCCCAAGGGGTTTATATAGCACGTAGGATGATCCTAGTCCTTTATAAACTCCAATAACCAAATCAGCACCTCCTCAGAGAAATAAGAAACTCGCATCCAAACCAAATAGGAGACAGATCCGTATTAGAAAACTGTCAGAACCTGAATTCTTCTCTAATGAATATGAGGCACTCCAAATACTAACACTTTGGACAAATCATTTTGGCTGAGGCAATTGTGTATGCTAGTCATCTCTTGAATAGGCTACCGATGACTGCGATAGGAGGTAAGACTCCGTTGAAGATTTTTTCAAGTGGAGCGGCTCGTGGTCATAGTTAGATTAGAGTATTTGGTTGTCCATCCTATGTTAATGTCAAGAAAAATATGTTGGACTCTAAGGTAAACAAATTGGTGTTTTTGGGATACAAAGAAGACTTGACAGACTAAAAGTTACGGGATCTGAAAAACAAAGAGTTTGTCTCGAGCAGACATGTCACATTGAATGAAGCTTCAATGGTGAAGCCTATCGTCTCTCAGCAGATGGAGAAAATAAAGACCAAGTCGAAGTATTGCAGCGGGTAGAGGTTGATGCTACTTCACGTTATTCAGTTGGTTCAGTATCGTCTGAAATTTCATCGGTTATGCACCAGGTGGAGATTGAGTAGCCAATATGGATACTAAGCATGTTGAATATATGGTGCAGATGCAGCTAGAGGAACTTGGAAATCCGCGAAGGTAGGTTGTAAAGAAGCATGTATCTCATGTTGATGAGGTTCATATGACTCGACCTGTTTAAAGTTTCTAATAACCAAACAAATATATAGTTTTTTTAAGTTTCCAATAGCGTTAAGGCTAGCCAAAGATCACAAAGTCGGCCCCAAGTTTGGAGACACCGCACCATCGAACTGAACTGCGACGAAGCAATCGGTTTGAGAGGGGTTCGGTTTGGTTCCATTTTTTTTTGAAAATCGGTAAATCGAGCCGAACCGCACAAGCCCACGACCAAGGCCAATATCTTCTCTCTTCCTTTTTCTCTCTTTTTCTCTTGGCCTAAAGTCCAGGCAATCCAAGCCCTGCCCAAAAAAAAAAAACAAATCAAGTCTAGTGAAGTTCAGTTAAAACCAAAATCGAACCGAAAATTTTGGTTCGATTTCGGTGCGGTTGCCTTGCAGAGTTCGGTGAGGTGCAGTGTATTTTTTTTTGGGCAAAAACTGCATCGAATCACCGAATGCTCAGCCCTGCCCAGGGTTTTGGTCAAGATTGGATAAAGTAGTGCTCATGTTCAGGGTTGGGGCTGAATGTATGATCTCAAATTTTTTGGGACCAAGGATGAGACATACTCTGGGCCCGGTCTGACCCCCACCCATTATCAACCCTACATGATTGTCATTTAAAGGCGACGAGATACTATTAGACTCATAGCGTAGTTAAGTAATCAGAAAACAAATACCATATATATGCATTAAATTAAGGTATTTGTTTAGTACTTCGCAATTCAGCCAAGTCCACTCGATTTGTGTAAGTACTTTCGAGTTTTTTAATTAGAGTTATTGCATGTCGTATTTCCCATTATAAGTGTTGGTTTCTGGGATCAATCTGACAACTAATCAATATCACTGAAATATCAACAATCTAATTGGCCAGGTCGGTAAATATCAGGTGGGAGGTTTTTTGTTCAATAGAACGTTCCTTAATTTAAGAACCACCTTTCAATTTCCTTCCTTGGTTAAACACCAATTAGACTGGTATAAATCAGTCTCAATATGCTGAATATCAGTATATCTCCTGTATAAAGAAATTAATTCACTTATACAGTACTTGGAGTGAGTGTAACACCCCATCCTCAGTATACGTACCCATCTATGTGTCCTGATTTTTGGAGCGTATTTTTTTATTCTATTCTATTTTATTTTCTGTTATTTAAATTCTTACTCATATAGCAGTACTGCATGATTTGACCTTTTTGGTAATCAGATTTGACCGATTTCAGTTTCAAATATTATTTTTTAATATTCTTGATTTTTCATGATTTTTTGGAATTTTTCAGAATTAAATTGTAAATCTTCAAAACCGGTGTCGACCAATGTCGCTGACCGACTTTCGAATTTTTAATTTACAAACAGAGTTGAGATTCTAAAAATGGCTTTCACATTATTTCTTAAAATTATATTTTCTATCTAAATAAATTTTTGGAGAATTTTTAGAATTTATCAAAAATCCGGCCGACCCGGCGTAGACCGGTGTCAACGGTTGACTTCAGGATATTTATCTTGAAAATGAGATTGAATTTCTGAAAACCGATTTCACTAAAATCTTTAAATAATATTTATTATTTTTGAAAATTTTTGAGAAACTTTTCGAGATACTTTATTTTTCGGGCTTTTCCTGAGTTCCGGTGTTTTCCCAGATACCGGAATTCTATCCGGATATTTTATTTTTTCTCTCTCCTTACCTGACGCGAGATCCACCAACTCTGAGTTCAACAATTAATGTGGAGACTCTCTCCATTCCGCATTTAATGTTGTGTCCTTCAAAAGAAATCAACTCAGATCAAGACACCCATGTTTTTTTGTCCTATTCTACCAACGCAACTTTCATATTCTTCTGGACGCAAGTTTTTCACTGCGTCTGGGCAATTTGCCAGACGTAGATTTTTGAAGAGATGCGGCCTTTTATGAGGAGACGCAACTTTGAAATGAAGCCCATGTTTCATAAAGTTAGAATGGCAATATTATATAATTTTTCACCCTTATATATACACCCCTTATTTTCCTTCTCCTCTCCTTTTCATTTTGTCTTGCTCCTCCAACAGCCAACGAGAGCTACCCAAAGAAAACAGCAGCCCAAGCTTCTTGGCCGGCCATCACAACCCACCTTCTCCATTTTTTTTCCAACACCAAACTCCACCAACTCCTCCACCATTCTCCCCTCCATCTCCTCTACCATTCCAACAACAACTATCATCTACATCACCATCTTCTACCTCCATTTCCAACCAAAACAACCCATTACTTCCAAAACTTCACCACCATCTCCACCACCACCCACACCACCATTTTCACCATCAACTGTACCATCTTCTTCTCCTCGCCATTCTCTTTCCAACGGACTATAGGTTCATCCTCCGAAATACCATTTACAAAACTTCAAAAAATCAATTTGAACTATAATTGCACCATCAACCTCCTTCTCTTTTGGGGCCTTGGCCACCCAACTCCGGCCAACTCCGATCGCCGCCGGCGAACACAGGCCAAGACACGATCGACATACCTCCCCCTTCTCTTCTTTCTTTCTTTCTTTCTTTCTTTCTTTCCTTTGCAATTCTTTCTTTCCTTCCTTCTTTCTTTTCCTTCCATTTTCTTTTCTAAACCTGCGTCTGCGACTCTCTCTTTCCTGCGTCTTTCACATTTCCATATCCCTCTTTCTTTCATATTTTATTGCTAGACGCGGAGCTTACTCCCGCGTCCAAGCACATCTTTAACGCGATTCTCGCGTTCATATATTAACGCGACGCGGAGCACGTACTCGCGTCTGCGTTCTTCCTGTATTGTAAAACGCGGGTCTCAGACCCCGCGTTTGTGACATCAACGCGGCGCAATCCCCGCGTCTGCGACCCCTGCGTCCTCATTCTCACTTTTTCTGATTCATCCTTCTCCTCCTCTCTTTTTATATATATAATATTGGTTACTTGGACTCTAGAGCTTGGAATTTCTCGGTGTATTCTTAAAGTTTTAGGCGAGTGTTCTCGCCTTCCTTCAGATTTTCCTGCTTTGTCATGATTGACTAATATTATGTTACTTCCCTGGCACTCTTGCATGCATCATGCTACTACATAATACTTACCCCGCAATATCATATTGATACCTGACTTTAGATTGTCACATTTACGTGAATCTTGTACTTTCTATCCTGGATTATATACGATGACTTGAAATGACAATACTCATGCACTCTTGAACTCCTGATCTAGTCATGCACTTGTTTTCCCGTAAATTGATGATTACATAATAAATCATAAAAAAACCACTTGAATCGGGTCGGGGGAAACTTACGGCTATCAATATATGTTCGTGTTTACAGTGGTATTAGGTATGTTGTGCAACTACAATTTCCGGTCTGACCTGAGGGCCTCCAGGCGACCGAGGGGAGCGCTGGCTCCCTCCTTCCTGGTACCATCTTGAAAAGGGCATTCTATAAGACCCTCCTGTACGCCTTGCGACAGGTTCCGTCCTCCAGCAACGGAACAATCCTGGGCCGTGGTCCCGGGTATGCACGGGACCCACTGTAAACATTGTTCGTTGATACCCCTGTTGGTTTCCAATAACAGCCTCGGATTACTTATATGTGGATGTATGTGTGCTGGGACGCTATTACACATACCTAGACATATGGATAGAACGAGTAATAAGTATAAATATTAAAAATGGCAGAAATAGTTTTATTCAGGCCTTATCACTTTCATTTTATGCCCCCATTTCTTACTTACTGTACATGTACACTCGACACAGTTCTTGAAGCTTAATATTGTTTGATCATATCAACACACATATACTTACCTCTGCACGACACTTGGCATTCACCTGTCTATTTGTTAGGGAGTTTCTGACTCCCCTGAACTTGCATGTTCAGCTTCTGAAGCCTGGATTGAAGCGGAGCCCTCCACTGAAGATCAAGCTTACCTCTCAGAGCAAGCCGACTTGTCCTAGCCCCTTCTGTTCCTGAACCTTCCTGCTAGCTCGGGGATCTCCTTCTCAGCCCATGAGCACCTTTTGCTGTACAAATTGTAATTTTTACTTTTGTACCTGGCTATGATATAATGTACATGTACCAATATATCACGCTCTGTGATAACTTTGTAATCCTTATGTTGGAATGTATATTGCCACGTGCTTCCGTACTCTTTTCTTGTGTGTACTGATGCTTAGCGTATATACGTGAGGGTATTTTCTGTCTTGCGTATATACGTCACAGTAACGTCTCTGTACCCGCAGGATCGGGGCGTTACAGTGAGGTAGGCTTAAAGCGAATCTCCTTAAGACAATTACGTCCCCCGCACCGGTGCTAACGGGTTACTGGACATTGGTCTCCTAAGATACAACACTCCTTCACGGTATTTGGATAGCACTATCAAATCACCGTACGGTCGAACCGTAGTTAACCAGTACCTTCACAGCATTATTGAAGCAGCGGGACAAAGACAAATTTCGGGAGAATATTTGCCTTTACTTTGAAGGAGCACAACTGTAGAGGAAGAAGTAAGGTTGAAGAATATTCTTCTTCGGAAGTCCCAGATTCAGACAACAATTCTATTAAAGAATCTGTTGAATTTTCTGAGCCCTCTTTCAGAACCAATTTTTGCAGAATCTCTTTTGGAAGTTGCTTCGGAAACTGAATTTCCCACTTCCCGTTGGAAGTTACTTCAAGACAGAACTTCACTTCCCAGTTCAGAACACAGAGAGAGAGAGAGAGAGTTTTAGTTCAGAACGCAATCTGGTCCGAACCAACGAACAGTTGCAACGGTTGGGTCTGAACCGTTGCAACGGTTCGGTTCAACCGCCCAACTGCCGCGGCGGCTTCAAGACAGAACTTCACTTCCCAGTTCAGAACGCAGAGAGAGCCTCAGTTCAGAACGCAGAGAGAGAGTTTTAGTTCAGAACGCAATCCGGTCCGAACCCAACGAACAGTTGCAACGGTTTGGTTCAACCACCCAACTACCGCGACGGCTTCAAGACAGAACTTCACTTCCCAGTTCAGAACGCAGAGAGAGCCTCAGTTCAGAACGCAGAGAGAGAGAGAGTTTTAGTTCAGAACGTAATCTGGTCCGAACCCAACGAACAGTTACAACGGTTCGGTCTGAACCGTTGTAACGGTTCGGTTCAACCGCCACAACCGTCCAACCGCCCCGATGGTTTACCGACAGCCGTTGGCGGGGCGGTTTGGATCCGGATAGCGGAGCGGGTATGCTCCATGTAACCCATACCCGTGAGACCCAGTTCAAAAAGAATCAGGCCGGGTAGGGAACCCACACCCGGACCCGAGCCCGGCCCGCGGCGTCAGTCGGTCGCCGCCGCCGCCGCGCGCATGCGCATGTGCGGGCATGGTTCCCTCCCAATCGCGCCGAAAACTCCAAGTACCCAAAGGGCACGCCCTTTGTTCTCAATTTTCTCTATTTAAACACTACAAACTTCCATCCCATGGCCAATGTGGGACTAAATGCCTTTAGCTATTTTTAGTCCCATTTTGCCTTTGAATTAAGCAATCTTTAGACTTGAATATCTCATTCATTCAAAGTCAGAATTGAACATGTGAATATACCATGTTCATCCCCAATGGAAGGAGAACACACTCCAACCATCATCCAATTGATTCGATCAACGGATCTCGCCGTAATTCAATTCAAAGATTCACATATATTCTTCATATTCCCAACAATAAGAACTGGCTTAGGCTTATTTGTAAGAACTGTAATTATTGAAATGAGACACTTAAACGAGATACACTACGGGTCTATTTGGTTGTCGTTATTGACCGTATTTCGTAAGTCGTAATTGATAAATTCTTTTACAGTTATAAATGAGTTACATGCATGTAATTTTTACTGTGTTTGATTGGTAATTTAAAGTTGTAAGTGAGAAAGTGTACTGTGTTTTACAGTGTTTTCTTGTCGTAATGTGTAAGTCATAAGTGGAAAAGTTGACCACAACATTAATTATTTGGTGATTTAAAAAATTAAATATTACAAATAAATACTAAATATACTAAATATTAAAAATTAATATTAATATAAAAAATAATACAAATTTGCATGACCACAAAGTTAACTGGAAATGAGTTGCAAGTGATTGATAATTGGGTTGCAAGTGAGCGATAGTTGGACTGCGCAAGTCTTTTGCGAATTAAGATCCAAACAGGCACCGTAGTTATAATTGGATTGTAAGTCATTTACGAATTACGATCTTTTACGCATATCAAACAACCCTTACGTGAACACGATTATGAGACATGCGGCCCCCAAAAACACGAGAACGAATGCATATATGTACATATATAATATCCTTGGTTCCATAGATAAACTTATAGCAAACTCTCCAATCTAATTTAAAATTTTCTATCAACAATTGCAATTAATAAGTTTTACAAAGAAAGAACAGGCAAATAAAAAATATTTAACCTAACCCCACCTAAAAGGTAAAAAGTATGATTTTCCTTTAACCTACGATGGCATGTAAGGAGTAAGAATTAGTGCAACAAATAAAACGTCTAAAAATTATTTTGTTGTTAAAAGGTTATTAATCTTTTACCTAAATATAATCATGAGATGTCCAAATGTCCTAAAATGGGCCTATTTGTTTCGCTGCAAAACGTCGCAAGTCGTAAGTCGTAAAATGAGAATGGAAAAAGTGAAATGTAGCAGAGAAAATATATTGTGTTTTACAGTATTTGGTTGGTAAAGTGAAATTGTAAATGGAAAAGTATATTGTATTTTACGGTATTTGGTTGGTAAAGTGAAAATGTGGATGAGAAAGTATATGTGTTTTACGGTGTTTGGTTGATAACTTAAAAGTGTAAGTGAAAAAGTTGGCCACAAATTAAACTGTAGCAGTGATTTAAATATTATAAATACTATTAAATTAAATATACTATTGAAAATTAAATTGTACTAATAAATTTGAGATAAAATATTAATATTTTAATTATAACAATAATATTAGTAAAATTAGTAAAATATTACTAAAATATTAACTAAATAAATAATTATAAAATTTTAAGAAAATATAAAGAACATTAATAAAATTTTAAGGATACTAATAAAACATAAATATTAAAAAAATATTAAGAAAAATAATAAAATATAGTTATAATATTATAATATTATAAAATACTAAAGATTATTATAATATTGAATTTTATTATAATAATATTGTAATATCATAAAAATATAAAATAAACAAAGTAAAATATAATTATAAATTTAATAATAAAATATTATTACAATATTAACATAATAAAATATTAATATAATTTTAAAGTATATTATAATATTAATAAAGTAATTATTTATATTAAGAAATAAATAAATTAAATATATAATAATTTTATAGTAAAGCACATTATTGTTATATTAATAAAATATTAAATCTAAATAAAATATTAAGAAAATTGTGTAAATATTAATAAAATAATAAAGTATTAAATAACAATATTAAATTAAAATATTAAATTAAAATAATTAAATATTAAATATTAAAACAATATTAAAAATAATAAAAAACGAAAAATACAAATATAAAATAATTAGATAAGAAATTAAACACTATTAAAAATATTAAAAATATTAAATATTTAATAATATTAAATTATATATTGATTATCAAGTAACTGCTTTGGGACTACAAGTATACTACAAGTAGAATTTACATAACCACAAAATTAACTGTAGCAATTGTAAGTGAGAAAATGTGAGTGTAAAAGTGAGATTTACATGACCACAAATTTAACTGTAGTAACTGTAAATGGGAAATGAGAGTTGTATTTTACAAGTTGTTTTGCAGCGAAACAAACATCGAAAAATGGAAAAGAAGTTTTACGACTTGCGATTTTGTGGCCTTTTGCGGGGAAACAAACGAACCCTAGATTGCCTAGTTTTCAGGCAACTATACAGATATGAGATAGTTATTTTAGTCTACATAAAATATGCAATGGCATTTTTTTGTACTTTTCATGCCTGTTTAGTTAAGGGTGGAAGTGAGGAAGTAAGGAAGTGAGGAAGTGATAATAGTTCCCTTTGGAACTTGAGAATTGGTTAGTAAGTTTTCTGATGTTTGGATGTTGTTGGGAAGTGTAGTTTGAAAAATGTTATGTCTTTTCCGGTGTTTGGATGGTAATGTGGAAGTGGAAGTGGAAAAGTTGACCACAAAGTTGACCGCAAAATAATATTAAAATAAAAATTAATTAAGAAAAATAAAAAATGGACTGTAATTAGAATGCCGAAATTTACATGATCAAAAAATTAACTGTTTTGCGCTATAACTTATTACAAATGAGATTTACATGACCACAAAATTAACTGTAGCACTCTGGAGTGAGGAAATGGTTGTGTAAAAGAGAGAATAGAAAAGGAAAAGGGATTTTCTTATTTTCCTTTTCCGGTATTTGAATAGATAGGGAAGTGATCAATTATACTTCCCCATTTCCTTACTTCCGCCCATTTCCTTCAAACCAAACACCCAAAGAAAGATTATGACAATAGAACTAAATGCTTGAAAAGAAAATAATAGTAGTTTTATTACTATTAATATTTTCAGATCTTTTGCACATTTATATGTGATATTAACATTGCATCGCAATAAACCTTGAATTAAATCATTTTGTATTAACATTGCATCGCAATAGTGTCCAAATCCTTCAAATGAATAGATTGAAAATTATTTACCTTATACGTTTAGGGCATGTCTGTTTGGCAGAAAGTGGGCTGAAAATTCAGTTTTTCCTCAAAATTGTGTGGACTCTATAGGCTTTTTCACGTTGAGCTGTTTGTTTGACAAAAAAAAAGCTCAAAAAGATTGTGTCAACTTTATTCTCTGGACTCTCAGTGCTTTCCTCTCAAAATGAATAGAAAACATTGAAATTTTTTATTGTTGTCGGGCTCATATTTTCTTAACAGAAATCTGACAGCAGAGTTAATTTTCTGTGACGCTGATTTTCTTGTCAATCCAGAGTCTCAGCCTCTCAAATATAAAAGGTCAACAAAAGCGGCTGGACCCCGGTTGGGTTCCATGCTACACATGAAGCCATTTCTGGCCTCTCCATGTACCACGCTCAACTCCAACTGTTTGAAAACAAAACCTAACACATATACACCCATTTTCACACATTTTTCTTGTACCAAGCAATTGCGCCTCCACACAAAAATCAAACAAAAAACAGGAAAAAAAGGGAGAAAGAAAAAGAAATTTGTGTCTATAAATGATAAGTAAAGCCATGCGCGCGCGCGCACGGGTGTGAGTGCGTTTGGCACGGGAGGGGGGTTGCATGTGCCCCTCCGACCCTGCTCGAAAAGATTCTTTCTACCCTTGATTTGTGTTTCTCGTCTTGCTCGGAAAAATACTCTAGATTTTGTAAGAGACGTGGACAGTCAAACACACCTAATCCGTGATTGTGTACTCTTCGTCTTTGAAATGTTTTGTTCCGTCGCTGTTTGGACCTTATTCTGTCAACAGTAATCTAGTCTCACTCTTTGAGTAAATGTTGAAAGTAATAATAATATATAAGCTTTGATTAGATTTGGGGTCCAAATCAGAGGACAGGATGCATGGATGCATGCATATATTATATAATAATTTTTACAAGTATAAAGGGAAGATACTCCTTCATGTGCCATTGATTCTTGCTGGTGAATGGGTGCTGTTGGCATCTATGTCATGCTACAGGTTATTATTTGTTAGGATTAAAATGGACAGAATTTGATTAATTATATATGTGTCATGATCAGTAATGCTGATTCCATCACATACATGCTTTGCACGCACTTACCTAATCTTAAAGATTACCTAATCTGAAAGAAACCTAAAAGAAAAAAAAATGAGATTTGTTTATCTAAATTTTGCTTATGTGGCCGCAAGCCTTGTCTACATTAAATTGTGCAGGTGAACTTTTGAACAATAAACTCGCAAAAATGAATCTCTGCACTCCAACCTGAAAAAAATTCCAATTCTAATTTGCTATTCCAAAAGATTACACAAGAAAAAGAATCGTGATTTTACGAAAAAAGAGAAACTTGAAGAAAAATATAAATCTACAAAATCTACAAAATGTTTTGACTAATTTATTTAGTCACTCATAAAAATAAAAAATTTATATATAATCCCGCGAATTTATTCTTATAAAAACCCACCCCAAAAAAATATCAATTAGGCCTCTACAAGTTTGTGCATAATTGAAAAAAGGCTTAACTTTAGAAAGGTGCCACAAACTCACATTATTGAACCCCTGAATTGTTGTGCGCAGCGGCGGGGAACACAACAACCACTCTTGAGGAATCCGCCCACCTGGCGGAGACTAGGTGTAACCGGAGAAACAACCAACACAACAGAAATAACAACCAATAGAGAAAAGCAATCAACACATAATTTTAACGAGGTTCGGCAATGTGCCTACGTCCTCGGGGTAAGGGAGAGAGAGATTTTATTGATTCAACAATCAATACAACTAATATAAGAGGGGAACTTGAGGGAATTCTTGGAATTCTTTTGGGATGCCAAGAGATACAATACATGAGGGCTCTAGCCTCTCTTTTATAGCTACGGAGTCCCTGGATTTAAGGAAACCCAGATTGGATTTGATTCCATCTAGAAAAGGAATCTGAATCCTAAAAGGAAAGTCCAAACGCGCCTGTCGGTCGACCGGTCGGTCGACCGACCCATGCCACGGTCGACCGTGCTGGTCGACCGCGCCCAACCGAGAGCAGCCCTGCTTTCAGTCGGTCGACCGGGCAGTCGACCGCTTCCTTCCTGTGCACGTTCGTGCACGCCGGTCGACCGGACGGTCGACCGGCCTCATCCACCGGTCGACCGGGCGGTCGACCGGGAGCACAATCTGGCCCGCTCAATGCGCCGTTTCTCGCTCATTGATTTTCGATCTTTGTGCTAACTTCCTCTACTCCTCTATCTCCTCTCTCCCATAATTCTCCACCTCGGTGAAGATTTTTCAAATCTAAGCCGATCTCTAACGAACTCCAGTCTATCACCTGGCGAAATCGACACACGATCTCGACTTGCGCGCTCCGGACAAAATCGACACACGATCTCGGCTTGGAACCTGTAGCTCAGCTATCCAACTGGAATGCACCACACATGCCTTCCTTATACTTCACCTTAGGAGAACTTTTATACATGCCGATCACCGAACGTGGCTCCTACTCCGCAACTTCACGACCTCACGAAAAACTCATCATGAGTCAACCATGACTCTCCAACTGACTGGCTCTATCCAGTCGACATGTCTTCAGCTGACAGTCCCACCAAGTCTGAGTAGAGCATACCGAACACTATCTTCGGTTTCAACAACTGGATGCACACCCCTCCTATGCGAGCTCAACCATCTTCTCACTAGAAGATCAACCTGTTCATCGAGATCACCTTACCTCTACGTGAAGTCCAACTAGCCACAACACTTCACCTCTACGTGAAGTCTCTCCACCTCTACGTGAAGTTCCAATCGGCTTCTCGAGAACCCAAACTCTTCATACGGGTTGCATCATCAAATTTAGCTGCGCCATTACGGTTGCCTACGTACCTTGCCCAAAGGATCAAGCCAACTATAGTTCATTCAAATGAGCTCCATCAAGCTCAAGCACTTGTACCTGGATCTGCAGCAGCGAACCTATCTGGCTGAGTCATATGAACCTCCTCACGACCATCATGGAGAACAACGGCCTTCAACTTGAGCTTGTGACGATTACAAGCTTGAGATTCATGCTTCTTTACCCACGAGTGTGGTTTTATCTTGGTTCCAATGGCTGCAAACAACTCGACATTCTGATCAATGTCTTCAACCTGTTCAGCGTCAACCCTGGCTACATGATCTCCACCCGGTGTCACATCCGGTGAAGGCTTCTCTGATACCAAACCAACTGGAGATGGTGGAGTAGCATCAACCTCCACCTGCTGCGATACTTCCTTGGTCTCCGTCTCTCCACCTGCTGAGAGACGGTAGACTTCAACACTGAAGTCTCATCAAATGTGATATGCCTACTCAACACGATCTTCTTATTTTCGGGGTCCCACAACCTATAGCCATTTATATTCCTTTTGACACCTAAAAACACAAACCTCTTTGCTCGCGGATTCACCTTGTCATCCTTGGCACTGAAGTAGGTCAGACTTTCAAATTCCCGCAGCAAACCATGATCTGAGCAGCTTTCTCAGACCAAATTTTCAATGGAGCTTTACCTCCTATCGCAGTCGATCCATTTATGAGATGGCTAGCATACACAATCGCCTCAGCCCAAAACGATGTGTCTAATCTTGCATTAGACAACAACTACCGAACCTTCTCCAGTAAGGAACGGTTTACTTCCCTAACCAACCCATTTATACCTTTTGTGAAGTGAGTAGCAATACCGGTGTTCTGGCCAAATCGTAGGAATTGGTTCATGTCTCTTCCAACATTACCAATCTGTAGCTCCTTGATCTTCCTACCAATTTACTTCTCCATTCTTTCTCTCCACTTCACCAACATATCTAGGGCTTCACACCTTTGTCTCATAGGATATATCCAACAATGCCTAGATAAACTATCATCAAAAAAGACAAAGTACCTGTGACCTCCAAGCGATGCAGTCTTAGTAGGTCCCCAAACACTTACGTGAACACAATCAAGAAGACCTTCTGAACGGTGAGTACTGGTGCTGAATTTCACCTTCTTCTTGTCCAGAACGCTGTGTTCACCTTCCAAGTTACAGGTAGCGGCACCTTCCAATGATCCCTTCTTTGCAGGAGCTCGCAAAGACCTTTCACCTCCTTGTCTGACCTTCACCTGCCAGACCTTCGTGCAACCATCATCTGAAGAAGTAGAAGTCTCCACCTGACCTGTAGCCGTACTACCCTTCAAGTAGTAGAGATTGTCCCGGCAGACGCCCTTCATCATCACCATCGAGCCTTTGATCATCTTGAGAACACCATCACGTACAGATATCACAAGACCCAATGCTTCCAAAGCGCCAACAGAGATAAGATTCCTTTTGAGTTGAGGTACATACCTCACCTCCTTCAATTCTCGTACTATCCCATCATCTATCTTGATACGGAATGTACCCATCCTTCTATATTACCCGGATGATCATCACCCATGACCGTGTAACATCCATCTAGCTTCTCAAACTAGAAAACCAGGCCCTGTTCGGGCACACATGATAGGTAGCTCCGGTATCTAAGATCCACTCAGCATTATCTGAGTTACAAACAGTAGGAGTAGTAACAGAGAGAGAATACCGATGAGTCTTCATCCGATCCATCCGCCTGTGCGAGATTCGCCTCGGTGTTTGACTCCACCTTCTTACCTTTGGCCTTCGGGCATTCAACTTTCCAGTGTCCTAGTTCCTTACACAAGGCACACTGATTCTTATTCAGATTTCTGAAGCCTGATCTGGAGTTTAATCTTCCCCGATCATCTCTTCCCTTCCTATTGAAACTTCTACCTCTTACCTCCAATACCTCTGCTGTTGTGCTTCTCGAAGAAGACAGCCTGTCCTGTCTCCTTGCTTCATAACTCACAAGAACAGCCGATACATCACTGTAGTTAAGGGATTTCCTTCCATTGAGAAATGTAAAAGTAAAGGTCTCATACTCTTCCCTAGGAAGAGAGTTCAAAAGTATTACTGTCTTATCCACTTCACTAGTCTCCCACATCCATGTTAACTAGATCTGTAAGAAACTTCGTATAGCGGTTCAAGTGTTCATTGACGGAGCATCCTCTTTGCATCTGAAACCCATAGAGCTTACTCTTCAATTGCAATCGCGACTCTATGCTTTTCATCAAATATTTTTTCTCCAGGATCTCCCACAGCTGCCTCGCAGATGTCTCATGCAACACCTGATACTTGATGTCTTGTGTCAAACAAGACCTGATCAAGCCACACGCTGAACGGTTCATCTTGTCCCAATCTTCTTCCGTCGTTGATGCGCGCTTCTTCTCTAACCGTAGAGTGTCTTCGAGGTTTAATGCCGTCAGCGCATCCATAACCTCACACCTCCACATACCAAAGCTGTTCATGTCGTTGAACTTCACCACATCAATCCTTGGATTTGGATTCATGGATCTCACAGATGTACTTTCTCCAGTCATCTTCTCAACTGATTCCTCAAAGAAATGTGGAAACAAACGGAGTTAGATAAAACAAATTAGATAAAGACAGGATCTTTACCTCCACGCGAAACCCTCGAAGAGTTTTCGAAGTAATCTACTCCTCCAAATTGATTCCTCGAGCAATCGACACGCTGTTTTGAGATCGACACACGATCCCACAAACAGTCCCACGCTGATCCGAGATCGACACACGATCTCCGCCAATCAACAACAGATGCCCTTCGAATCACCAGATGATTCACGACGAATCTAGGATGCTCTGATACCACTTGTTGTGCGCAGCGGCGGGGAACACAACAACCACTCTTGAGGAATCCGCCCACCTGGCGGAGACTAGATGCAGCCGGAGAAACAACCAACACAACAGGAACAACAACCAATAGAGAAAAGCAATCAACACACAATTTTAACGAGGCTCGGCAATGTGTCTACGTCCTCGGGATAAGGGAGAGAGAGATTTTATTGATTCAACAATCAATACAACTAATACAAGAGGGGAACTTGAGGAAATTCTTGGAATTCTTTTGGGATACCAAGGGATACAATACATGAGGGCTCAGCCTCTCTTTTATAGCCACAGAGTTCCTGGATTTAAGGAAACCCAGATTGGATTTGATTCCATCCAGAAAAGGAATCCGAATCCTAAAAGGAAAGTCCAAACGCGCCGCCGGTCGACCAGCCGGTCGACCAACCCATGCCACGGTCAACCGTGCTGGTCAACCGCACCCAACCGAGAGCAGCCCTGCTTTCAGTCGGTCGACCGGGCGGTCGACCGCTTCCTTCCTGTGCACGTTCGTGCACGCCGGTCAACCGGACGGTCGACCGGCCTCCTCCACCGGTCGACCGGGCGGTCGACTGGGAGCACAATCTGGCCCGCTCAATGCGCCGTTTCTCGCTACTTGATTTCCGATCTCTGTGCTAACTTCCTCTACTCCTCTATCTCCTCTCTCCCACATGAATTTTTAATTTGAAAATAAATTCCATTGCTAATATTTTATTTTCACAAAGGATTCAAATCCAGTGTCTCTCATAAGGAAAAGAAACGCAATGTTGCAACAAAATGAAATTTGGAGAACAATCAAGAAACTGTTGTGACCGCCACAACAACCAGGATGAGGATCCCTTGAATCTCCAAGCACAGAGAATAATCCAAACAGTACAAAATAATCACCAGAAGAAGAACATGCGCAAACAAACAACTCTAACGAGGTTCGGTCAATGCCTACGACCTGGGGGCAATTCAGAATAGAGATTAATTACCAGGAAGATGATTACAATTGCTAGCAACCTCTTTGAATGCAAGAGAGCTCCAGCAAATCCCTAGCAATCAGATACAAACCCTAGAATTAAACAACAGCCTTAAATACACAGCTTTCCGAAACAGCAAAAAATTATCCGCACCCGCAGGTCGGTCGACCGGGCGGTCGACCGACCTCTGCCACCGGTCGACCGGTCGGTCGCCCGGGTGCCCAACAGAGAGTTAGGCACTTACAGTCTCTTGATGCGGTCGACCAGGCAGTCGACCGCTCTCTTCTACCGGTCGACCGGGCGGCCGACTGGGTGCCTAACAGAGAGTTGGGTATTTACAGTCAGGCATTTCGGTCGACCGTCGGTCGACCGCTCTCTGATCCTGTGCATGCTGTGCATGTCGGTCGACCGGGCCGATCGACCGACCACCCTGTTTCCTGCTGCTGCTGCTGCTGCTATTTTCTGCTGCTGTTTCCTTTGCCTTTCGTCGTCGACTTCCTTGGCGATCACCTCGACGACCCCTTGGCTATCCATGTCAAATTCCTTGGTAATATTCTCTCTTTCCAACAGAAACTGCAATTCTTTTTTACTATATTTAATCAGTCACTCACAAAATCAAAATTTATATTATAACCCTACAAAATTATTCGTATGAAAAAACCCCACCAAAAAAAAAATCTATCAAACACTCCACAAAATAATTACGCACAGCTGAAAAAAGGCTTAACTTCAGAAAAACTATCATGAACTTTTACTAAATTTTAAAAAAACTCCCAAAAGTTTTTCAAATATACAAAAACTGTCAGGGACTCTCATAAAAGCCTGAGAAAATTTTCAAAACTACAATGAACAGACATAGCTCATGATAGTTTACTATAATTTTTAAACTCTATGACAGTTTTTGAAATCAGGAAAATAAATGTTCATGGCAGTTTTATGGAATTAAAATCTGAAAAAAAAAAAAATATCCCTACCGTCTATATTGATATCTAATATCAAAGACTCATAATTCAAAACTTGGGTTCCTATACAACCTAAAACTGATATAAAAGAAAACGGATATAACAAAAACATAACAAAAGAAAAAAGAAGAGGAATTCAATTCGAATTTGAACTCAATTAAACGTTATTTTAAGTCAAGCCCAACACGTAATTCCTCAGGAGTTCAGATTGTTTTGGTACGTCTTTTGTAAGGTCACTAAATTCATCAATGCATTGATGGATGAAATTTTGAGAACAGTTAAAATAAAGTTAATTAAGATCGTTTTCTTATTCTATACAGAATTCGACTGAAATTCGAAGCACAAGTTCCAACAGTCAAAGTTATAGTGAAAAATTATTGCAAAGTCCTAATATGAGTAGGTCTTAGTTATTAACAATTACAGTGGGATATAATCTCTGTTTTTGTTTTTTTTCCAGTTTGTCAAAGACCGACTCCAATTCAAATTAGGTTAATGCTTGGCTATTTAAAGCCTGCGGTTGTCTATTGAATCAGAGCGCAGAGAAGAGAGAAAAGAAAAATCAAAGCAGTGGTTCGTCCTGTGACAAAGAGCAGAAGAAATTAATTAAGGTGAGTCTTCTTTTATTATTATTATTAGATCTTGCGCTGCTTGTTTTCTTTTATTTGATTCGATCTTTTGTATACGCGATGCATTTGGCTTCATAAGGTTTTTTTTGGGTGTATGGGTTCTTCTTCATTAACTTTTTTTTTGGGTGGAATTTGTCGATGGATTGGTTTTTCAAGGTGGAACCTTCAGAATTTTGTAGAGGAAGCCCGAGGTATTTGTTTGGTTAATTGCTTGGATTAGATCATGTTTCATTATCTTTGTGGTGTAAGATTTGGTGAATTACTATTATTAATGCATCATATTATTAATGCATCATAATAAAAATGCAATTTTGAAGCACATCATATGAGCAAATATAACACATTTATAGGACTTATTTAAGCTCCCTCCATCTTTTGGAAATCCGATATCACGCATCTTGTTATACAACAACACCAACAACAACTAAGCCTTTTGTCCCAAGTATTTGGGGTAGGCTACAAGAACCAAAAGAGAATTACGTCAGATCGGGCACATTGATCAGCTTTCTCCACTGATTCCTATCGAGCAATATGTCTTCGCTAAGACCTTCTGCCTCTATATCTTATCGTATTATCTCCATTCATATTTTCTTCGGTCTCCCTAGCGCTCTTTTAACTCGTCTTAATTTGATACGCTCTATTCGCCGGAGTGGCGCATCCGTAGGTCTACGCATCTTGTTATGAAAATGTATTTTACGCAAACAGGGCAAAGTTTATGAACTTGCAAAAAGGAGCCATATATTTTATGTTGTACAACATTAAAACAGAGAAGCAAATATAACACATTTCCGATACCTATTTAGTTTATTTGAACAATTATAACACATTTCTTCACAGGGTGGCTATTGATGACTTTTAAGGGGGCTAGAGATTTCATAGCGTCGTTAATTGATTTTAGAAAAAAGTCTACAAAGAGGACTTATCTTGTTTCTATTCATTAAAGAGATATCAGCAATTTCTACCTTCCTGCCTTTGAATTCTTTTTGTGTCTGCTAAAGATTAAAGATCTTCTTATCAAAAAGTTCTTTTTGATTTTTCTACAGAGCAAATTCTAAAGAAGAAAATAGCATGGCGAGCCAAAATCCGAAGAACATCCTCATCACTGGTGCGGCTGGCTTTATTGCATCCCATGTTGCCAACCGCCTTGTTCGAAACTACCCGCAGTACAAGGTTGTGGTTCTTGACAAGCTCGACTACTGCTCCAACCTGAAAAACCTCCTGCCATCACAGCCCTCCCCCAACTTCAAGTTCGTTAAGGTGATATTGCAAGTGCTGACCTTGTCAACTACCTCCTCATTACTGAATCAATTGATACGATTATGCACTTTGCTGCCCAGACCCATGTTGACAACTCGTTCGGGAATTCCTTTGAATTCACCAAGAACAACATCTATGGCACCCATGTTCTCCTCGAGGCTTGCAAGGTCACTGGGCAGATCAAGAGGTTCATTCATGTTAGTACTGATGAAGTTTATGGAGAGACCGATGAGGATGCTGTTGTTGGAAACCACGAGGCATCTCAGCTGCTTCCGACAAACCCATATTCTGCTACGAAGGCTGGAGCTGAGATGCTTGTCATGGCTTATGGAAGGTCCTACGGTCTACCTGTTATAACTACTCGTGGAAACAATGTATACGGGCCAAATCAGTTTCCGAGAAGCTCATTCCAAAATTCATTCACTTGGCCATGAGAGGAAAGCCACTTCCAATTCATGGGGACGGATCTAATGTTAGGAGCTATCTCTACTGCGAAGATGTTGCAGAGGCTTTCGAGGTTATTCTTCACAAAGGAGAAGTTGGGCATGTGTATAATATTGGAACAAAGAAAGAAAGGAGGGTGATTGATGTGGCGAAGGATATCTGTAAGCTTTTCGCACTGAATCCCGACTCAGTCATCAAGTTTGTGGACAACAGGCCCTTCAACGACCAGCGGTACTATCTAGATGATCAGAAGCTGAAGAAGCTGGGCTGGTCTGAGCGTACCACCTGGGAAGAGGGACTGAAGAAAACTATGGAGTGGTACATAAGCAATCCTGAGTGGTGGGGCGATGTCTCAGGTGCTCTTTTACCTCATCCAAGGATGCTGATGATGCCTGGGATTGAGAAGCAATTCGATGGGCCTGCGGACGTCAAGGGCATGGTTTCTGAGTTGATGAAGAAACCCACTCAGACAGGAACATTGCTTGAGGCCTCAAAGAACACTACCAGCTCGCGTCAAAATCCTTCTTTGAAGTTCTTGATTTATGGTAGGACTGGATGGATCGGGGGCTTCTCGGACAGATTTGTGAGAAGCAAGGTATTTCTTACGAGTATGGCAAAGGTCGTCTTCAGGAGCGTTCTCAGCTCCTGTTGGATATTCAGAATGTGAAGCCAACACATGTTTTCAATGCCGCTGGTGTCACCGGTAGACCTAATGTCGATTGGTGTGAATCCCACAAGCCGGAAACAATTCGCACAAATGTTGTGGGCACTTTGACACTGGCAGATGTCTGCAGGAGAATGGTCTCCTAATGATGAATTATGCTACTGGATGCATATTTGAGTATGATGCTAAGCACCCTGAAGGGTCAGGCATTGGTTTCAAGGAGGAAGATACACCGAATTTTGCAGGATCATTCTACTCAAAGACCAAAGCAATGGTAAGTACTGATTTCCTTGGAGTCGTAATGTGTCATTTTTTAAGCTTCTTGTTCTTAAGCTTTCTTTCTTGACAATGCAGGTTGAAGAGCTTTTGAAGGAATATGAGAATGTTTGCACCCTTAGAGTCAGAATGCCAATATCCTCCGACCTATCAAATCCACGCAACTTCATCACAAAGATCTCCCGTTACAGCAAAGTGGTCAACATCCCAAACAGCATGACAGTCTTGGACGAGCTCCTCCCGATATCAGTCGAGATGGCAAAAAGAAACTGCCGGGGTATATGGAACTTCACCAATCCTGGTGTTGTGAGCCATAACGAGATCTTGGAGATGTACAAGAAGTATATCGACCCCAGCTTTAAATGGTCCAACTTCACCCTTGAAGAACAGGCCAAGGTCATAGTTGCTGCTCGAAGCAACAATGAGATGGATGCTTCAAAGTTGAAGGAGGAGTTCCCAGAGCTGTTGTCTATCAAGGATTCACTGATCAAGTATGTTTTTGAGCCCAACAAGAAGGTCTGAGCTGGTGAAATCTGAAGCCCTCGCTACTTGTAGGTTTTAATACTACTCTGCATTCTGCATTAGCTAGTGGAAAATATGAGCTCCGTCCTGTTCCTGGTATTTTAGACTGTTATGTCTCAGTATGCTCAGCCGTGTGAGTTTGGTCACGATTGCATTGCATTTAGAAGAAATCCTTTAGATTGTCGGAAAATTATATTTTTTTTTCCAGTTCTTTAGTTCTTTTGAGTACTTTTATTATTTTTCTTTGAAGTTTGTAGTGTGCCTTTAAACTTTAAACCTGGATCCAATTTAGCTTGGATGTAATATCTATTGAAATATTATAAATAATGGATTTAATTTTTATCAATGTCAGATCTCCCCTGTGGTAAAATGCAATTTCCTTTGTTGTAATATGATATGATGCTTTTATATGTTGCTATGAGTTCAATGATATATGATGCTCTTATATATTGAAAGAAATCTTTAAAGGATGTACTTTTCCCTTTTTTCTTTCTGGAGCTGCAGAGAATTCCTCATGTTTTGCAAAGATGTTCTTTGTAATTGTGGGAATGGATGCTACAGTTTACGTTTGCCTATAGTATACTTCTTTGTAGAAAAAACGGTTTACTTTAGCGCGTGACTTGCAAGAGTCAGATTTAGATGCAATGTTTGCTTGTGCCAGTTATGAATACTGAGTTTCTTCTGCTTATAAATTGTTTCTCGTTATATTACTTCCCAAGCGCAACAGATTAGAAATTCTCAAGTTTGAGCTCCGACATTTTATTGGATTAAAAAAATGTCTCGCCATGTAATTTCCTCTTTTATGTCGCTTACAGCACCACAACGGATCAATGATCTCTTCAAGAAACTAGGAAACATGCAGAGGTAGGAGCAAAATCCATGGAAATCCAAAAGATGTGCTCCATAGGAGCTTCTCTGGAATTGGGAAAGAGAAACATGATTGGGGAGTGCAAATTCTATCAGAACACCTCTCGTCTAATGCGAGTATACAAAATAAATAAACAAATAAATAAGAAACACATCTTATTCACGAGATGTTACTGAAAGCCTGCCTTTTTGATGGATTCAACATTAATGGAGAAATTACGTTGGATGAAGCTTACCTGAACAGTCCTGATCCTCGATGGAAATAGAAGCTGTCACAACTTCCGTAGCCTTGCCTGTTGGATTTCCACACTGCAAGTGAAGTCCCTATATGTTCTTTATTTTTCTTTTCCCCCCTTTTTTCGGTATATTATCTACATGGAATTACTTTGTTCATTGTATTAGGTTCTCTATGTGACAGTTTGGAATCTCAATTCTTGATTCACGCGACAGTTTTACTGTGGGAAATTTCAGACAACCGTCTTCTATTTTTGACTTACAATCAAACAAGCGTTCAAACCATATAATGATCACAACAATGGCATTGTCCCTGAACAAGTTTTCCATACTATCCTTATTGTTCAACATAAATGCAATTGCAGTAACTGTTGACCCCTTACTACCTTTACATATCTTCAGAACCCAAACCCCAAAACCCTATCTCCAATGATTCCTAACATAACCCAACTCTCAAAACCCAATTCCATTCCTATGGTAGAAGGCATGAGTACTCTTATTATTGTTTCGGTCGTATGCCAATTAAATCTCACTGCAAGTTTCATCTAAATATGATGCCCCCTTTGCTTTCTACCTATAACTTCACCCATTACAAGCAAGCGCCTTTACCCAAACCAATATTGCAATTTCTCTTGCATCTATATCTTATGCTCTGAAATCGAACAAGTATGACAAAGTTCAAAGGTGAGATTATCTTCAAGATGCATGCGCTCTATACCATTTGTTTACTGCAGAAAAAGAAAGAGAAGGCAAACTTAAATATAACTGCGCTAAAATTATGAAGTATTTACAAGGGCTGGTGAATGAAAATAGGTGGGAGAGTTTTACCGGTAATACAACAAAATGGACAACAAATTCTTCCTGCAACTAGGTTTGGGTCCAGGCTTCTATGAAGTTGCCAACCAGCATGGTTGTTTCCTTGATCTGAAAATTTTATGTCAATCACTTAGCTCAAGCTTTCGTCAATGTCAAATGATAATTGGGGAACAGTAATCTTAAATATAACTGCAGAAGTTGATGGAGTTCAAAATGTTGAGAAACAATCTATATGCTCTGATACTAATTGTTATGATTTCAGTAGAGGACGCTCCCCGACCGGATCGACAGGGGCGGCGCAGCGGATAGGAACCATAAGATTTACTAAGGCAACTTGAAGAAGAGAAGAAGAGAAGAAGAGAATATTTTAAAGTAGATAGAAAGCCAACACACAATATAATGTGGTTCCACCGATCAAACAGATCGTGTGTACGTCCACATGAGAAGGGGGAGAAACTTTATTAAAACTTTGAGAGAGAGTACAATAATAATTACTTACACCTCACGCTGAGAAGTTACAAGCCTTTGATGGCCGCCAAGAACATCAAACCCTTGTGGCTAAGCTTCTCTCACGATATCTCACCTAAATGAATTACACCCTTAGAAATTATAAATTCATAGGATTCTCTTAGAGTACATTGAAGGTCAACCTTAAGAGATTATTTATAAACCATAAAACTCTCGTAGTACAAACAAACTCCTTCAATCAGAATAAATAAAACTTGAATCCAATTCAGACTCAAAACACCTTCAATTAGAATAGAGAAAACTTTAGTCCAACTCAGACTCAAAACAGATTCAAAAAAGGAAACTGTCAAATCTGATATTAATCAACCTTCACGACGTATTCACGTCATAATCCTAACATTCTCTCCCATGACTTGTCACACTGTTCTTCATCTCCTTCAACCAGTTCAGTGATATTAGCATCTGGTTGTTTCTTCTTTCGAAGTCAACACTCAGATCTAATGTGCGCTTTCTTGTGACAATAGTTGCATGTCAAATTCTTGTGTTTTGAGTTACCCGTGAAACTTTCATTATTACTCTTCTCCCTTGAATAATGAACTTACCCGGAATCATCATGATGAGACTCAACCGTCAACTGGGTGTCAATTTTATTTTTGTGGAGCAGATGCTCTTTGATCTTATTGACCTTGATTGTTGACTTACCTCCATAGATGATAGCTTCTCTAAAGCTCTTATATGAAGAAGGTAAAGAACACAATAATAGAAGTGATTGATCCTCATCTTCTTTCTTAAGCTCTATCTTATCTAGATCATTGATAATATAGAAAAATTCAGTAATATGAGACTTGATGGGTGTACCTTCATACATACGGAGAAGAAAGAGACACTATTTCAGAATCAATCGATTTACCAACGATTTTTTTCAGATAGTGGTCCTAAATCGCTCCCACAGAGAGGATGTTGTTTTCTCCGTAGAAAATCATCTGACACTTCGTCCTCCAAATAAAGCTGAAGAGCTTTTAAGGGTTTCTCATCTAACTCTTGTCAAGTTTCTTCCTTTATGTTTTGAGGTTTTTCCCCTCCCTCCTGAGTAGTACTTTCTTCAACTCGCTCTGGGTAAGGATGACGTTCATCCTAATCTGCCACTTACTGATATTGATGACGCCATCGAACTTCTGAATATCGAACTTGATTGCAGACATCTTCATGTTGACCTTACTCTGATACTAATTGTTGGATTATAATCTGTATGCTCTGATAGTAATTGTTGTGACTTCAGGAGAGGACGCCCCTACGATCAGATCGACTAGGTCGGACCATAGGATCCACTAAGACAACTTGAAGAAGAGAAGAAGAAGATATTTCAAAGCAGATAGAAAGCCAACACACAATATAACGTAGTTCCACCGATTAAACAAATCGTGTGTACGTTCATGAGAGAAGGGGGAGAAACTTTATTAAAACGTTGGGGGAGTACAATAAGAATTACTTACACCTCACGCTGAGAAGTTACAAACCTTTGATGGCCACCAAACCCTTGTGGCTAAGCTTCTCTCACGAATTTCTCACCTAGATGAATTACACCCTTAGAAATTACAAATTCATAAGATTCTTTTAGAACATATTGAAGGCCACTCCTAAGGGTTATTTATAGACTATACAACTCTCCTATTCCTAAATAAACTCTTTCAATCAGAATAAAGAAAACTTGAATCCAATTCGGATCCAAATCACCTTCAATCAGAATAAAAGAAATTTGAATCCAACTCGGACTCAAAACAGATCTAGAAAAAGAAACTGCCAAATCTGACATTAATCAACCTTCACGACGTATTCACATCATAATTCTAACACAAAAATAATTTCAGAATCTGATATCCATATAAAAATCAATGTGCAGCACTCTACTGAAAGAGATTAGATAAACCAAACTATCTTGAATTACAGCAAAGATGGTCGTAATAAGCCTGTCTTAAATTGCTTAGCAGGTCTCAGCATAGAGAAAAACATACCAATTATTATATGTTAATTACATAATGCCAAATATTAAAACAAGATTAGCAACAATAAATCACATGGGAAAGGGGAGACTCTTGCCACAGTGTTAATGATGGGTCACATGAAAACTTCATAGACATCAAATTTGAACCTCCATAGGAACAAGGTGATGGAATCTAATGTTAACTGAAACACACCAGAGAACAGAAAGTTTCAGCATGCACTTTAAAGATCTAGCAAACGGTCAAAAAGTTTCTCTACCATGTTAGAATTGGGAAGGGCGGCTAGGGCTATAACTTCAGCTATTCATAGGAAATAGGTGATAGAATTTTTTGCCTAATGACTTAAAAGGCCACTTCTTAGCTTTTGGATGATCAAGGTCATATTGTTCCTGTAGCATATAACAAGAATTTAATTAAAAATAATCATGTTTAGTACATTTGAAAATATAAGAATAACCTCACCTATCCACCCAAATCCACCAATTGTTAGGCCCCAAACCCAAATCCAAATCAGATGCTCTTGACTCACTTTATGATGCCTACAATGCCTGGAGTAACTGGTCAGAGAGGAAGTCCAGGTGTTAACTTCACATATTATGGTGTCAATGCATGCTAGGTGATTCAATATCATCCAGTGTAGCCGGCCGATGTGGCACATAGAGAAATGAATATCATGACTCCTGGCTTCTGGCATATCCAAACCCAGGATACTAAAATTCTCAGTTTGGCTCTCTGATGGTTTTTCACAAGGTCAGATGTTGGTATGATCATCGTTCAGTGAAGTTATTGTCGGTAAGGTCGGCTATTGGTCATGTTGCTGTTTTCGATGGATGTCCAGTCTAAACTCCTAGTTTCCTTGTTAGCATTGTACAGCTCACAATTGTTCTTGGTAGTTTAGGCACATCTGTTCTCTAGCATCGTATCAACTCCATACCAGCTATCTGCTCCATCATTACTAGGCACAACAGGTGTCTCATGGAAGCTTTCAGTTCAAACATGAGTATTTAGTGTTGTATATGGGTGTTTATGTTTTGAAGCTAGCCTGGTTGGCTTTGTATGTTCAGTTACCTGTGCAATTTTGCTCTGTAAACAGTGTATGCATCTCCTGAAAAGGTTCTCTTCAGGTGCTTTAATGTGTGGGTTTAAAAAGAAGGATCCAGCAAATAAATCAATTGCAGCCCTTAATATTAAGATAAATAGCTTGCTAACTGGATCTCTCGTAAAAGGTTCTCATGTATTTATAAAATAATTTTCGTGAATGTCAATTACAGACCAAAAACCTGTAGAGAGAGGACAAAAATAAGGGCTAGAGTTTTTTAACTCTATGATAGGACGTCGGTCGACCGGGCGATCGACCGACATGCACAAGGCTTGGATCAGTCGACTGGCTGGTCGACCGCTGTTGCATGAGGAACAGAAACTCAGTGGGTTGGTCGACCGGGCGGTCGAATGACATTTTCAGTAAAAACTGTAATGCTAAAGGACTTTGTGAGATCGATCGAGCGGTCGACCGTACACTTGGGTCAGTCGATAGGGCGGTCGAACGACAGTTGGGTCAAAACGAATTCTGGACCCGACCTGGAGTTGTTTTAGGGTCTCTTCTCCTCCCTATAAATAGAGAATGTGAATTCACTATTAGGGTTGGTTGATTTTTGAAGAGTGTTCTTGAGAAAACCATTTGTAATCCTCTTATATCTTGTGTAATCATCGATAGATCTCTCTTCTGCCCCAGAGACGTAGGCATCTTACCGAACCTCGTAAATCTTGTTCTCCCTCTTTTTGTGTGTGTGTTTGTGCATCTAGATTTTGTGTTCATGGCATGTTTCAGCTCCCAACAAGTGGTATCAAAGTTCTAGGCAACTCTTGGGCTAAGTTTGGTGGATCAGATTGTTGATTGGAAGCTTGGATTTTCGGGATCTGAAGCTTTTATTGGATAAAAATTGAATTTCTATTGGATAAAAATCAATTTTTTATCGTATTGGATCTGGCATATAATTGTTTGGTCGATGGATCTTTGGTTTGAACCTTGGATCTTAGAGATTGAAAGCTTCGATTGGTTAAAAATCGGTTTTTTTACCATATTGGATATCGTCTTCAATCATGGTGAAGATATCAATTGGAAACTCATATTTGGGTTTCAGTTAGAGGTAAAAAACTGAACTTTATCATTTGTAGTTCCATTCCATAGTTGTTCCATTTGTTTGATTGTGGGATTTTGGAGAAATGGCTGGAGAAACATCCAGTGGAAGTGATTCTTTTGTAGTAAAGAATATTCAGAATGTTCATTACATAAAAATAGATGTGGTGAAGTTTGATTGCACAAATAATTTTAGATTGTAGAGATGCGAGATAATGGATGCGCTGAATGCGTAGAATTTAGAGGATACTCTTAAGCTTCAAGAGAGACCTGCAGAAGTAGATGAGAAGGTTTAGAAGAAGATGAATAGGACAGCGTGTGGCATCATTAGGTCTTACTTAACACAAGATGTAAAGTATGATGTGATGAATGAGACTTCTGCGAAGTCGATTTGGGAGATTCTAGCGAGCAAGTACTTGAGGAAGAGCGTCGAAAACCGCTTGTATTTGAAGAGGAGACTTTACTTTTTCCAGTTGAAGGGTAGAATCTCCATTAGTTATCACATCAACAACTATACGAAACTTCTCAGGGATCTGGCAAATTTGGATCTAGTGATCGAGGATGAAGAAATATTGTTGAGTTCTCTCTCCGATGAGAGATATGAGATCTTTGTGTGATTGAGTTTTTACCTGCACAAAACTATAGAATTTCAGAACTTAGAATAAAGAGTGCAAGTACTCAATACTACCGCTATAGCAAGTGGCTATGCGGGTTGTGATCCACAAGGAGGGACTAGCGATGGAAGCTTTTTTAGCAAGTTCTCTTTTAAGTTACAATCAATGATTAAAGTTCTTCTTTTAGTTCTTTAAAAAGAAAAGAGAAAAATGGAGTTACAGTTAAGTGAGGAAGAAGGTGGTGGATTGAGAAGGTGGAGAAAATAGAAATGGATATGTACAAAGAAATTGAAAAAGAGTGATAAAAGAAGTGGTAGATTGTGTTGTTCTAAACTAAAGAATTAAAAGAAAAGAAAGTTAAAAATTACTTACCTCCTTTGGCCCAATACTTACCTTGAATCTGTGGCAATGATGTTACCTTGAAGTAGAAGCGATTAGCGCATAACCCATAAGGGTTGATTCCCGTCTCTTTCACATTACATCATCAAGATGTTAGAATGAGACTAAATGTAACCCCGGCTCCCTGATGTACGTATCACAGTAATAGTACTCGATACAGCGTACAAAATTGATTTAACCTTTCTAATAGTCAGATTCAGCCGGTTTCAGTTTCAAATATCATTTTCTAATATTTTAAATTTTTCAAAATTTTCTGGAAATTTTTGGATTATTTTGAAAAATCTCCGTAGTCGGTGTCAACCGATACTGATAATCGGCTCTATAATTTTTAATTCACAAACGGAGTAGACTTTTAGGAATCAGCTTTCACCTTGTGTCTTCGAATCATATTATCTACGTTATAGTATTTTTGAGAATTTTCTGAATTTATGAAAAATTGGGCCAAGCCGGTGTCGCATAGTGTCAGTAATACACTTAAGGATTTTTAACTTGCAAATAAGACTTTACTTCATGAATCTGATTTCACATTCCTCCTCCATGTAATATTCTCTATTTTCTATAATTTTTGGAAACCGTTCGGAGCTGGTCCAATATTGGGCCAATATAAATAATAATAAAATATTATTTTTTTAATCCATCTCTTTCTTTTCTTCTCCTTTCTTTCCGAATCCTCCTCCACCGCCCTGAGACCACTGCCTTTCTTTTTTTTCTTTTAAATCCCTTCTCTCTCTAATTCATCCCTATCTCTCTCTAAAGCCCTTTTCTTTCTCTCTCCTTTATTCTCTCTCTCCCTCTTCTCCCTCACTCTCTCTTTGTTCCACGAGGTTGGGAGGCCGACCGTCGCCGACTGGCCGGCGCACCGCTAGTGGCCGCGCCTCCCAAGCCGGGTGCCATCCCCTCCTCCTCCTCCTCTTCTTCTTCTTTTCTTTCTTTTTCGGTTTTTCTCCTTCTTTTTCTCCTTTCCTTTTTCTTCTTCTTTTCCTTCATCTTCTTCTTCTTTTCCTGTTCTTCTTCTTTTCTTTTTCTTTTTTTTTCTAGTTCTTCTCCTTCTCCATCTCTTTATTCCTCTCTCTCCCTTGGTGGTCGTGGCCGGCGAGGCAGACCCGCCGCCGGCGAACCGCTCCAGCCCGGCCAGGCCGCGCCAGCGGCCAGCGCCGCTGGCCTTCCCCTCTCTCGTTCTCTCTCTCCCCCAATTGGATACCCATTAACCCTATACCCGTACCCACTAAACCCAATAACCCTCTAACCCGACCCGATAACCCATTAACTCATTACCCATATAACTTAAGTTATGGGTTTGGGTCATCAGATCTAAACCCGACCTGTTATCTTATCAAACCCGCATCCAAAACCCAATAAAAGTAATATTACAGAAAACCCCCTGATAATTTATATTATTAGCAATTAATATATTTTTATTACATATTTAACCCATTTCTATTACTTTTAGTGTTCGGGCGATATCTGGAGCATCCGGTGTCCGATCTGGACGATCCTGGAACCGTTGCGATCGTGAGAAAAAGAGCTACCTTCCCATGGCCAGTTTGTGAGTGTTTTTCTTTTATAAATTATATTTATTTAGAGATCCTAAATTGATTGATTGCTTTTAGTCATAAATCTTGATTATGGATAAATCATTGTAACTATTAATTAATAACTTATAATTATTGACACAATCATCATACCTGCATAGCCACTGACACTCGGGCCACTAATTCACCATATTCTTGGTATGTATTGTATCACAGTTAGATAACTATCGTTACATGTATACTGATCCATAGATACTCTATGACACTACACTGTCACTAGATATGAATGCTAGACACCGTTCTTTCATGCACTGGTATCATCATTACACGGATATTATAGTTTACTGGACATGGTATTACATTATACACTGACCACTGTTATTACATGTCCTAGTGATACACAGATATGTTACACGGATTATTGCTAAACATATATGTTCCACTGGTACACGGATATACCAATTCACAGAATAGCGTCATTTCATATTATTGTTACCATCGTTACATGGATACTCGGTACACAGTATATCATGTTTTCACATCACTGTTACACATGCATGTATGGTTTCTATATTCTTGTCATATGCTCATCGTTCATATTGCATGTCTTATTGTTGAATGTATATTCATATATTCCTGTTGCATGATTGTTTCCCGTTACTGATATTCCTGTTGGATACATGAGCTGTTGATATATGATGTGTGGAACTAAGTGCCACGTGGATTCAAGCCACGGAGGCCACCTCTAAAATCTCACATCTATTGTTTCCCGTTTCCTGTTATCGTGTTTCGTGCTATCAACAGAGCTCATGTCCTGTTATCGTGTTACATGTATCATGTACTGTTATTGTTCCTGATATCCTGTGTACATTAAATGTATTAAATATAAGATGGGGTGGGGAGACTTGACGGTTGACTAGATCTTATCGGGTGGATGTCTGGATTCATTGTTTGTCCCACTGCAGGGGACGGGGTAGTGTTGGCTACCGTCTGTTATAACTTATGAGCTCCCGTTTTTCGTTATTGTTTTAGCTCATTGAGTTCATATTACATGTTACAGCCTTAGCGGGCTGGCCCTGGTCTCAGCAGCCAGGGTCTGTTTAAGGCCGTGATCCCAGGTATGCACAGGGTACACCCACCTGACTAGAGCTCCTTGACTATTGGGTTTTCAATTAACATAATAAAATGGTATAAACAAATAATGACGTTGGGAACACTTGTTATTTGGTCACTCTCTCGTTGGATAATGGTACCCGTAGGCCATGTCCGGATGGGTTCGACTGGAGTGCGGGCACCAGTATGAACTGCCAGTGGTATGGGACACTGGAAGAGATTGATTAAAATACCAGATGGTACTGATTGTTATTATTGTATAAATAACATGACTTGCCGATACATGTATCATATTGTTTAGTTGCACTTGTTACTAGTCCTGATCGTTTATCCCTTATCATGTTACATGTATACTTTGTTACACTTCCTGATACATGTTATACTTTCTGTACGCTACTCATGTACATCTATATTCTGCATTGCATATACTCTACTTTATGTATACCTTGCAAACATCATTACTGTATATGCACAACGCGGTAGTATAGTTCTATTGCATGCTGCACATCTGCATGTTCCTTATTTATTATATAAAACTGGATACTACTGTAGACATGACCTGATGATATCCTGCTAGGTAGTTATGATATTAAAATATGACATGTTTATATTTCTACTGTTTATTATATGCCTACTATATGGTATCACTGTTACAGAATCATGTATTATATATTATTATCGTGCATGTATTACTATCGTATATATTACTGCTTCCTTCCTTTTATCACTCACTAGGTCGCTTTCTGACGACCCTGGGTTTGCGTGCCCAGGTTGGAGATTCGAGATATCATACTGTCAGATATGTCATTGGATTCACATAGGGGACTTGTCACATATACGATTCATAGGTATCTTGATTCTTTTGTCTTATTTCCTTATTTGTCCATATTTCTTTATCTATCATGCTCACTGATCTTTTCTGCAGGTATTCTTTTACTTATTTAATGCTGGAACTCTTGTGTATATGGAGGCTATTTCCTATACTGAGACTTAACGTACGCGCGAGGGTGTTTTCACCCTGCGTATGTAAGTCGCCATAACGTTCCCGTACCTGCGGGATCGGGGCATTACACTAAAAACCCATCGTCATGAGCTATCGGTGGCACTCATAAAGGCAAGACACTTTCGATGCTATAAGACTCACTTGGATAGTAATTGGTACCAAAAGAAGAAAAGTAGAAAGGAAGAAGAAGAATACAAAAAATAAAGAAGAACTTATAAATACAACTATAGATTCAATGTTGTAATAATAAGAGAAAAGAAGAAAAACATACACCGGTGTCACCTCAGTACAGCTTCACTCTCGTTCTCCTATGAAACTCTGATCTCCTCTGAATTACATAAATAAAACAGAAAATTACATAAAAAAATAATAACCTACACTAAAAAGAAGGAAAAACTAGCCTAAAGTCTATCTCTGCATGATCGTTCCCTTTTTCAGTACAAAAACCTGCCTTTATAGGTAAAAAACCCAGAGGGGAGAGGAGTGAGGAGATAAGGGGAGCAAACACTCCCCTTATCTCCACCAAACGGCCGCGGATTCCCGGCTTTGGCCGCGGATCCGCGGCCAAGATGTGGCTAAATGACCACATCCTGGTGGAGATCTGGCTGGCGTGGGATTTGGCCCCTTTTTGTCTGGCTGGATTTGCAGTTTATCTCTGATTCAGATCTGATCTTCGGTGATTCTCAAGCTAACTGATTTAGATTCTTATAAAACCAAATTAACCAGTTTTATTTGATCTAATCCTCCCTGATATGTGTTGATTTTCAGGTGGAATTATCCCTATCCTCTTGAATATTTATCTCCTCTTTAATTAAGATTTAAATCAGAATTAAAGTAGGCTTTGAGCTCATTCTTTTCCATCTCCATTAACAATGGGCCTGCACATTATTAAATAAAAATGAGACTTATTAGTAGGGTTTATTAGATAATAAACATGGTAATGTGATAATATATATGCAATATATGTGACCGATCATTGTGCTTATCTTGATCAATGGGAGGACACCCCTTAGCTACAGTGAGGTAACCACTACTCTTGTGAACCTTGAATTGAGGAGGAAGGATAAGGAGTGCTCTACAGTGACACATCGGCAGAGGTATTGATCGCGAGAGAAAGTAGTCCAATCTGAGAAAGAAGAAGAAATCAGCAGAAATCTAATTTGAAGCCCATGGTTGATAATCGCAAATTAAAAAAGGATTAGAGTGCCTTCTGTAAAGAGAAAGGATACTAAAAAAGTGATTATCCAAAGCTCAATAAGTCCAAGGAGTCATGATCAGAGCCCAAGTCGTGAGGTCAGATGGGAATGTTTCTGACTCTTCTTACTTTTCACTTTTGATTAGCCCATCAGGTTGTCATTCAGATGCGTCTGAGTGGGTATTAGATATGGGCTCTACCTATCACATTTGTCTCAGAAGGGAGTTGTTTGTTAGGTTTGAGGAGCTGGATGGCAATTTGATGTCCATGGGAGATGGTCACACTTGCCGGTTGGTTGTAAGGTACAGTTCGTATCAGGATGTTTGATGGGACATTGAGATAGTTGAAGGAGGTACGATATGTTCCTGGTATGACGAAGAACATAATCTCAGTTAGAGCTTTAGAAGTGGAGGGCCTCAAAGGGACTCTTGGAGAAAGCGTACTCAAAATGTCTAGCGGTTCGTTAGTTGTTTTGAAGGGCATTAGACGCAACAACGTGTACTACTTAATAGGTAGTGCAGTTACTGGATTGGTGTCTTCAGGACAGTTGGATGTCGATTCTACCAGATCATGGCACAGTGGGCTCGGACAAGTTGGCTTGAAGTCAGATCAAGCATTGAGAGGTGTATCGGTCTACCGTTTGGAAGCACGTGATAGTTATTTTCAAGAAGAAGAAGGTAAAATTTGGCACCGATATTCACCATCTGTATGGTCTGGTTGAGTTGGTTAACGTCGATATTTAAGGTCCTACCAAGACTGCATCACTTGGAGGCCATAGATACTTTATCTTTATTATAGATGATTATTCTAGGCGGTGTGGGGTATACCCGATGAGACAAAGAGTTGAAGCCCTAGAGTTTGTGTAGTGGAAGGAGCTGATGGAAAATCAGACGGTAGAAAGATCAAGATATTCCGGTATGATCATGTCGAGGAGTACAAGGATTCTTTCCTGCAATTTGGCCAGAATAATGATATTGTAACCCACTTCACAAATGGGAAAGATCGTGTAGCCAAAGAGATGAATCGTGCCTTGACGGAGAAGGTTCGATATTTGTTATCTAATGCATCTTTGTGTTGATGATTTATCACCGATCAAACAACAGAGAAACACCGAGTTGAAGACTCAGCAGCGAAAGCGAAAGCGTAGAAGATCTACCATTAGCAAGTAATTGAAAACTAAATCACCACACAACTAAAAAACACAAGATTTAACGTGGTTTAACAGTGTGCCATGTCCACGGGGAGGAGGGAGAAATCTTTATTGAAAACAGAGAAGAAAATACAAAAGTTATAAGAAGATCTCTCTCTCACAACTCTTAATGGTGGAAATATGAAATTCTCTTCAATTTTTGATACACTTTCAAAAGATTACCCCCAAGGGGTTTATATAGGCACGTGAGATGATCCTACTCTTTCACAAACTCCAATAATCAAATCAGTACCTCCTCAGAGAATAAGAAATCTGTATCCAAGTCAAAACTGGAGACAGATCTATATTAAGAAACTGTCAGAACCTGAATTCTTATGCAATGAATATGAGGAACTCTAAATACTAACAATCTCCACCTTGACTCATGTTCATTGAGTTCCTCCATAGAAATTGGCCTCTGCTTCATTTGCCTTCTTTTCTCCTCCTTTTGTGATTTTACATGGCTCCCTCCTAAGAGCCCGTTTACCACTTTACCTTCGAAGAACCTTAAAGAAGTTCAGAGATGCTCTGAACTTCTCCACCGGGATGATCTTTATCATCATATCCTTTGGATTCTTCTTCTTGCTGATTTTTATCAAATCGATCACCTTATCATCTATGACCCACTGACGTATCTTGTGATACCCCATGTCAATGTGCTTCATCCGCTTATAATACCTGTGATCCTTAGCGAGATGAATCGCACTTTGGCTATCGCAATTAACCCGAACTGAATCTTGTATGATACTAAATGTCTCAATCAATCCTCTCAACCACAATGCTTCCTTTGATGCCTCAATTGCAGTTATGTACTCCGCCTCTATCGTTGAAAGAGCAGCTGTATCTTGTAACTCTGCCTTCTAACTAATAACGCACTCAACTACTGTGAACACATGGCCCGTCGTAGATCTTCGCTGATCAAGATCTCCCGCATATCTGCATCAACACAGCCTTGTAGTAACATAGTCTTTCTCGTTTTTAATCTCTGAAACACCAAGCCTAATCTCGCAGTCCCTCGCAGATATCGTATCACCCACTTCACTACTTCCCTATGTTGTTTTCCTAGATTTGACATGAACTGACTTACTTGACTAACTGCATAGGCTAAGTCAGGCCTATTGCAGACTATAGTATACATGAGTGATCCCACCGCACTAGATATGGTACTTGAGACATCTCCTCCTCCTCTTTCAGTGATTGTGGACACTGCTTGGAGGATAATTTGAAGTGACCTGCCAAAAGAGTGGTGACTGGTCTTACTTCTGCCATAAATATTTAAAAATTAATATTAATATAAAAAATAATACAAATTTGCATGACCACAAAATTAACTGTAAATGAGTTGTAAGTGAGTGATAATTGAATTGCAAGTGAGTAGTAGTTGAGTTGCGTAAGTCTTTTGCGTATTACAATCCAAACAAACACCGTAGTTATAATTGGATTGTAAGTCATTTGCGAATTATAGTCTTTTACGCAAATCAAACAGCCCTTATGTGGACACGAGTATGAGACACGCGATCCCAAAAAACACGAGAAACGAATGCATATATGTACGTGTATAATATCCTCGGTTCCATGTACGTGTATAATATCCTTGGTTCCATAGAATTGTATGGGCCCAATAGGCTTTTCCACGCTGAGTTGTTTGTTTGACCAAAAAAAAAAGCCCAAAAATATTGAAATTTTTTATTGTTGTCGGGCTCATATTTTTTCCAACAAAAATCTAGCAGCAGTCAATTTTCTGCGATGCTGATTTCCTTACCAATCAGGACCTTAGATAAAAAGGGTTGCCATCCAACCAACATCCTCTTAAAATGCACACACATATCATATAATTACGTCATAAATGAGGGCGTGGGTGGGGTTGGGACATTGTTCTCATGAATGGCTCAATATAAAAGGTCAACGACACAGGCTGGGCCCTGGTTGGGTTCCATGTTACACAAATCATTTCTGGCCCCTCCGTGTATCATACTCAACTCAGACCATTGGAAAACAAAACCTAACACATATGAACCCATTTTTCACACATTTTTCTTGTACCAACCTACTACTTTTCCACACAAAAATCAAACAAAAA